>PVJX010019264.1:0-35142 GCA_004027295.1 Dolichotis patagonum | reverse complement strand
CATGATATCTGAGCCCACATCTCATGCTCAGACTACCATGCTGTGAGTTGTGACTTTGGAAAAGCTTATCCAAATGTGACCTCTATTCACCTTTAAAATCATGCTATGCAAACACAAGGGCTCTGTATATTTCACCTTCTTTTTTTTTAAAGTAAGTAAATGGACTCATTAATTAACACAATTTTTTAAAAAGTGATTACATAGTTTAGAGGTAATGAAGCAATAGTCAGAAAAAAAAAAGGAAAACCATTTTATTGATGTGTATTTAAATTTTTCTACATATGTTTTAAATTTTCTGAGTCCTGCCCCTGATTCTGATTTGCTGCCAGCCATGTTACACCGGGTACCATAATCAAACTATTCTTCACAACTCCTATCGCCTGTAGCCTGGCGTAACCTCCAAAGAGGTAGTTGGAGTGAGTGGTCCAGGATCACTCTTAACTTGGGGCAGAGATCAAGAGTGTCACTCCAGAACACAGAGAGAATCCGAACCCCTGATTCAAGCCTCCCAGTGGCTGAGCGTCAAATATCCACCTCTCATCCAATGGAGGAGGATGCGCCATCATCCATCAAAGCAGCGCCACGGACAGAATCTGACATATCCACTCAACACATCAAACTCCCTACCGAGATCTCAAGCAATAGACATGACAATACATCATCTGCTGCCCTGGGAAGGCCTGCAGCACACAGTTTGTGAGACTCGCCGTCTAATTAACAGCCAGGGTTTGAGTCAATGACCTAAAAATCTTTTTCTTTCAATGCTTGCTATCTTAGCAGCCACAGTATGTGTTCCCATGGTTCAAGGAGAGAAGAACTGGACTTATATACCTAATCCATCTCTGCTCTGACTTCTGACATGGATGGACAGGCCGACAAAAGGAAAACTTTTCCATTCTATAGGGAGCAATAATCCTACATATACTATTCTACCTGACCCTCATATTCTTATGCATTTAAAAGAACAAGCTAAGCTTAATATTACATCTCATATTGTATATCCTCCTTTACATGAAGCCCATCTACAATAAGACTCTAGCCCACATATGTCAGCTGTAGATCAGACTTGGAAAATGCAACGGTCTAAAGGACAATTTGTCTTACTGGCCTTAATTTCTATTCCCTCAGTTGGTAACCTTGTAAGATATTTTAAACCTAATATTTCTATCTGTATTCTAAAAGCTCATATTCCTCATTTCCAAGAAGGTGATTTGGGTCCCTGGCAGTCTTAAGAGACCTATACCATGGACAGGTTATATGCAAGTTTAATTACTCCTTTATAGATTGGTCCCCCAGAGGATTCCTTATGGGAAAGGATGGAAATCGACATGAGATTTCCTTTTCAGGTTCTCCTGACAATACAGTGACCTCAAAAACCTGCTCTAATGTTACATGGCTTGGTAAAGGCCTCAATTCTCCTATTCCCATTATCAATGAGAAAGATTGACATTTATAGCATACTAGATGGAAATTAGCTCTGCCTTTTCATGTTGGATGGCTACTGCTGCCAATAGATGGAGAAAAAGTCAAAGCAGTATTACAGGATCATAAGTATATAAAAGTAAACCTATGTATTTATGATCCATATGTACTGTTGATAGGAAAGGTAGAATGGCAACAAAATGTGTCCTCATATACAAATTATTATCTAACCCATTGTATCACACCTAAACTACTTTCTAGGGGCTCCACAATAATAATCATAAGCACGATGTCCAGAGCTTGACTTCCAGTCAATCTAATGGGGCCTTAGTATCATTCACCTACTTCCCTCTTGGTAGAGACATTAAAAGATTTAGTAATCAAGTCAAGTGGATGCTTAGATTGATTGCTGCAGGAATGACTTCCTTAGTACTTTCGATAGCTAGCACAGCTTTTAACTCCATGGCATTAGCCCATTCCATAAAACCTACTCACTTTGTAGATAGTTGGACAAAAACTGATGATGAGAGTTTAAAAATTCAGTAAAAAATTGATATAAAGTTGCACACCCAAGTAAGCATTCTGGAACCTCCCATCTTTCAGATGGGAGACCAGATTAAAAATTTACAGGTAAAACAGGTTTCAAAATGTCATTATAATATGACACATTTTTGTATTATCCCATTACTGCATAACAGAAACCTACATCCTTGGAAAATGATTACACATGCACACACACATACACGGGACAGCCAATCAGAATATTACTGTGGATATAGATGCTCTGCAGACTCGTGCTGTCTATGTAATAACAGATAGCTACTTTTGATACCCAAATTAAAGATTGAGAAAGTTCACTGATGCTATAAAACAACTAAATCCATTTGTATATCTCAAGGCTCACTTGTGATTTTATATCAGAACCAGTGTGCTTATTCTCTTGTTTATAATTCTTCTCATAAAGTCATAAAAGATTCACAACCTGGGGGTGACTAGAGACCATGCAATCACAACTGACCCTCTTCCATGTCCTTCAAAAAGGCAAGAAAATGATGTAGAAGATGACTGAGCAGCTTCCCTTAAATGCAGAACAATTGCTTCAGCATTAGTGAAACCAAGCCATATTTCCATGTACTGTTATGTACAGAGCTGGCTATGATGTTTCCTTCTGCCTTTAACTGACTCTAAGTAATGCAGAAAGGCTAGCTGAGGTACTGATATGTAGTCAGCGTACAGTTTCCTATCCTTGCATCGTGTTCTCTATAAACAGTTGAGCAAAGCAGAATGGCAGAGCCACATAGCTCCAAAAATGTCAACTGGGTTTGAGTCCCCCAATAAGAGTTTATAATTGTCCAGGGCACAAAAATTTACACATCAGAAACTGAAACAACATCCTGCAAAAACTTTCAAATGTTACCTCAGTTGAGTTATGCAGATTTGTCTTCCTGCATACTCTTCTCCCTTCTCTCTGCCTGGCCAACTCAGCTCATACTGCTCACGTGATTCCTGACAATCTCACCATCAGTCATCCTTGGACCACTCCCTTCTTCATGAAATAATAAATTCTGGGTGAGGCCTTGGATCAGGGCCTTTGTTCTGCGTATCCTCATCTGGACCAGTGTGAAGACCCCTAGGCCGCCCATAACTTTGAATATGTCTTAGTGTCTTTCTTCTTACTGTGGATTGCACTGGAGGTGGTAGATTGGAATTAATATACTGGGATTCCAATAACATTTCAATGTGATTACAGATATAAAATTTCTCAAGCTGCAAGAAGGATGAAAAGAGGGATTACAATATTTGGATTACAATATACAGTATTTGGTGTACAATAGAAGTATTCATATAAAACACTAGGATGCCCTTATGGTGACAAGGCCACCTTATTCAATGTTTCTCAAAATGCAATCCAGTAGTACCTATAGCAAAATCACTCTAGTACTTCTTAAATGCTACTGCCTAGGCCACCCCCAAGGTGTAATAAATAAGAGCTCCAATCATCTGTATTTAAAGGACTCTTCCCAAAGTCCTTCTGTCTACTACAGAATGAATACTAATATCCTAAGATCTTGTGTTGTTTCTTAACATTTTAATGTGACAAGTTGTTGCACAGTACAGTTCATTATTGAAAAAGTGATCCATTATAGTTGGATAAGGCTATAGCCTTTCACCAAATCACTCATGTAACAGAGCTAATTTGAGAAGTTCTGGCACATTATCAGCTGTCAATTAGAACCTAGCTGCACTTGGAACTCTTGAAGAAGTAGAAGGTTATTGGTATATTCACATACATATAATAGATGACTAGGAAGAAAATAAGTAGTTAAAAGAAGAAAAAACTTCTCCTACATAGTGACCTTATATGCAAACTAAGATGTCTTCTACTAGGTCACAGAGTTTATTTAAAAGAAATGAGCATTTTACAAAAGGTTTTGCAACATGTGCTAATCAGAAGCTGCCTGTCAAATTGAAGTAGCATCAAGTGTCTCAGAATAAGTGCTCTTGGACATTAAATAGTTTCTACCAAATACCAGACCTATTATCATGATTGGCTGTTATAGCCCTCTAAACGGCAGAGTGATTAAATTGGTCATTATGAAACTCTAAAGATGTATAATTATGACAAATAAGACTCAAGAGTAGGGAGATTTGTATCTTACTGACTGGATTACATTTCAAGGAGGAATCAATGAAGGAATGTTTTTAAAATCACTATCCAATGTGTGAAAGCTGGTTAAGCATCGGATTCTCTGTATATCCCTATAATCTCATTACTTTGGTAGGATGAGTCAGGAGGATTGAAAATTTTAACCCAGCCTGGGCATCTTGACTGAGTGAGATCTCCAATCATTGTATTCTTCTAATACACTCAAATCTTTTCTGTGCATTGTCTGAACACAGTTCAGAAACCTCATTAAATCATAACTTTCATCCTAAGGGTCTGTCCTATGCAACAGCCTCTCTCTATATTACAGTCAGTGTTCCTTACATGAAATGCTCTATTTGATGACGTCCTAAATATCACTTGATCCTAACAGGATATGGAATTTATTTTTTCAGAGTCACTCTGATTTGCTCTACATAAGGCCTGCAGCTTGCATGTGCTCATTTGATTCAGCTATCATGACTAATACTAACATTTAGAAAGGAGCAACAGAAAAATTCGGTCCAATTTACATCTAAGAATTGAGCAAATTACTTATCAATACTAAGTACATTTCCAAAAGGACAGTAGTTTTCTCCTGGAAGTACATTAAAAGCCCTTCTGAAGTAGTCTGGATCACTAACAATAAACATAGGAGTAATGATAAGAAAATACAGTTAATGTTTAATTTTTAAAAATCTGTAACAGTAAGAAATATACTGCAATTAATCCCTCACAGAATACCCTCCTCACTTTGAACACACTTATGCCATCTTTCTGGCCAGGTTCTGAAGCAGTTCTGGAAGCCCTCTTTCAGGAATGTCTTTAGTTGTACTCTCATGTCTTCTGTGATGTACTGAACAGATTAAAAACATTTACCTTTCGTGGTGCTTTTGACTTTGTGGACGATGCTTAAGTTGCACAGAGCCTGATCCAGTGAATAAGGTGAATGAGGGTACATCATCATGTTTTTATCAGCCTGCTTTTTTACTGGATTGTACTAGGCAGCAACATTCATCATATTTTTTTATCACATGTATTAAAAACATTCACAAAAGAAGATTTTCAGTGCTGTTTCAGAATATGGCAAGAATAATGAGATAAGTATCTTCAAAGTGAGGATATTTAAGAGGAATTGATGGCAATGTATGTCTTACTACAACAAATTTTTAAATGTAAGTACTGCATTTTTGATCACATAGTAGACTGCACCAATGAAGTTTAGCACGTAAGCCTTTTTTTTTAGCAATGTAGAGAAGACAGATCATGTAAATTCAGTGTTGTGATAGAACACATTCCAATTACTGCCAATTTACAAAGAAAATTCAATAAATATTTTCTTCCCTTTTGAAAGTTAGAAGTCAGATATGATACTAATGTATTGTCCACTACCAATTTTTGTCTGCACTGTAAAACTTTATCATTCATCCAAACTATTCTTTATTGAATGGAGTATCTGTCTGATTACCAATACCTTAGTGGAGTGATGCCAAATCTTTTAGAGACAGAGTGCCCAAACTGCACCCACAAAATGTCAGTGCTGTACTTAAACTTGAATATTGAGATTTTAGTTTAGATCAAGAAACTCATGTCTTAAAAGAAAAACTAATAACACAAGTGCCATAGATTTGCACCACTGCCTTAGTGAAAAAGAACCTGTCTTCTAAGAATGTGGCTTGAAGGGCAATACAAACTATAGTGATGGCTAGTGTTTCCTTAAAACGGGAAATCACAAAGAATGCAGCTAGCATTTGTTTTCTCTGTACTGTGTGCAGAACATAAGCTTTCACTTTTCCCTTTTGCCCTTTACTTCTTTTTTCCTTGTAAATTTCTTTGACTTTTTTCAGTTATGTTTACCACATAATTTGAGCTGTACTCTTATCCTCCAGAAAACTTATTTAATGTGAAAATCAAACACCCTTTAAGAAATGAATTGTCATTGCTTGATATCACTATAGTTGTCTTAGAGAAATCTTACAGTTTTATTGGTGAGAAGAGAAATAGCAAGCAAAAGAGTTAACTCATCTTGAAGGATGAAAGAGTTCAAGTGCATTTTTAAGACTATCTTAACAGCATGGAAAACAAGGAAAAAAAGGAAAACTATCTTAATAGCACTGAAAAAAACAAGGATGGGTATATGGACCACTTGTTTTGTTTCTCAGCTCTTATCAACCAATGGGTTATAAAATATCACTTATGTTCACTATTCAAGTTACTATTTTGCTGATGAAAATAAAGGTAATGAAAAATATATAAAGATATGAATCTGTTTAATTGTATAGCTCTCTAGTTTCCAGGATTATGTTCTATCTGCAGGTTTCATCCTTTATCCACACATAGTCTATTTTTATCTAAACTGTCTTATCCTATGGACAGTCTAGTCTCTGTTTTGTTAGATAATATGTAATTAAATTTGTCTGAGAAGGAAGATTGAGGAATCACTAAGCTTTGTCCTATTGCCTTAGTGATACTACTCTTTTGGCTGTGTGTTTTGTTACCATGTGCACACTGTACCAAATCAAACACCATATAAGAAGACATCCCCTTTTTTTTCCTCTTGACAAATATTTAATGATGTACAAAAAAGTGAATATGTAGTATTATAGAACAAACATAAAACCATAGAGTCTGTGTGATTGCAATTATGTAAATATGTATTACATATGATTTAAAAGACCAGGAAGATACATCAAATATCTATGGTTTATTCATTTATTTATAATTTTTCTTTTTAAATTGCTGTATTTTCCAAAATTTAAAAAAAAGAACAAAAATTATACACAATTTCAAAACAAAAAAATAGGAAATTGACACTGGTTAATATATTGCTTATTGTTACCTTGAAGTAGTTGTTCAGCTTAGGGTATACAGGCGCGAAAAAATGATGAGTCAAACAATGAATGGACAGACCGTTCTTTCTGATAAACTAACAGAGATTAGCAGTATAGCTATGTATGTGTCTATATATATGAATATATAGGAGTGTATATGTAGTCATCTTGTTACTCCTTTTTTTTTCTCCTTTCCCCTATCCCACTTGTTCTTTCCTTTTGAACAGTTTCTTTCCTTCTCCCTTTCACAATATCTATTGCACATTTTGGATCCTATTTACTCTTTTAGCTTTTTATACTAGGGATATAATACAATATTTATACATTTGAGTCTGATTCATTTCAGTTATGACTGTGATCTTAAATTGCATTCATTTACCTATAAAAGCCTTGTTTATCCTTCTTTATAGCTGAGTAATACTCTATTGTATCAAAATACCACTTTTTTTTATACATTCCACAGTTGATGGCTGCTTTGTAGTTTGATGGACATTGTTTCCAAGATCTGGCTATTACAAATTGTGCTGCTATAAAACATGGGTGCACATATATCTCTATGGTATGATGTTTTTAATTCTTCTGGGAAATACCCAGAAGGGGAATAGCTAGATTGAACAGAACCTCCAACTATAGTTTTTGAGGAATCTTGACACCCATCTCCACAGTGCTGGTACCAGTTTACACTCCATCAGTGGAGAGCGGTTCCATTTTCCCTGCAGCCCTGTCAGCATTTGTTATCATTTGATTTCTTGATGATAGCTATTCTTTCTGGAGTGCCATGGAATCTCCATGTTGTTTTAATTTGTGCTTCTCTAATGATAAGTGATGCTGAGCATTTCTGGATTTGAGAAACGCATGTCCATCTCAGATACCCATTTTTGGGTTGGGTCTTTGAATTGAGGGGCTTGATTTTTTGAATTCTTTATGTGTTTTAGATACAAGTCTTTTGTCTGAGAGACAGTTGGCTAAATTTTTTGCCATTCTGTGGAGTTTTTTCACTATGTTGATGATTTCTTTTAATGTGCAAAAACTTTTTAATAAGGTGAGATTCCAGTTGTTGATTCTTTGAAACACTTCCCATGCAGCTTGTGTTTTTTTTTTTAATGAACTCTTTGCCTATTCCTATATCTTCAAGTTTTCTACCTACATTGTCTTACAGTGGATTTAGTGTTTCCATTTTAATATTTAGATATTTCAACCATTTTAAATTTAGTTTAGTGCATGGTGATAGAGATGTACCTATTTTATTCTTCAGCATATGAAAAGCCAATTTTTCTAGCACCAATTATTAAAGAGGCTTTCTTTCAGTGAACCTGTTTGGCCGCTTTGTCAAAATAGGATGGCTGAGTATCTTTGTAGTTGTGTCTGCATCTTCTAATCTGTTCCACTAATTCTCAGGTCTGTTTTTTTGTTTGTTTGTTTCCTTGTTTTTGCCAGTACCTTGCTGATTTTATCACAGTAACTTTGTAGTATAATTTCAAGTCTGGAATTGTAATGCCTCTTGCCTTGCCTTTGTTGCCTAGGATAAATTTTACTATTTTAGGTCTCTTCTGCTTGCAAATGAGTTTTTGAAATATTTTCTCTAGGTCTTTGAGGTATGCTATTGGTATATTTATTGGAAGTGCATTAAATCAGTAGAACACTTTTGAGAGTATGGTCATTTTCACAATATTGGTTCTTCCTATCCGTGTACAAGGAATATCTTTCCATTTTATGATACCCTCTTCAATATTATTTTTGAGAGCACTGTAATTTTCAATTTAAAGATCTTTTACAACTTTTATTGTACTGATTCCTGAGTATTCCATTGTTTTGGATGCTATTTTGAAAGGTATTGTTTCCATTATTTCTCTTTCAGTGAGTTTGTTGTTTGTGTATAAGAATGCTATTGATTTTAAGTGTTGACTTTGTATCCAGCTATGCTGCTGAATTTGCTTATAAATGCTGGTAGTCTTTTAATGGAGTTTTGGGTCTTCTATGTAGAGTATCATGCCATCTGTGAATAAAGATAATTTAACTTCTTCCTTTCCTATCCTTACTCTTTTATTTCTCTCTCATGTCTAATTGCTCTGGTTAATATTTCAAGAACTGTACTGAACAGGAGTGGTGATAATGGGTATCCTTGTCTTGTTTCTCATTTTAAGGTGAAAACTTTTAGTTTTTTTCCATTTAGTATGATGCTGGCTGTTGGTTTATCATAGATGGCTTTTATCAGATTGAGGTAGAGACCATCTAGTCTGATTTTTTTGTAGGGTTTTTATCATGAATAAGTGCTGGACTTTATCAAGAACTTTTTTCTGCATCTACTGAAATGATTATGTGAATTTTGCCTTTGACTCTGTTGATGTGGTGTATTATGTTTATTGATTTGCATATGTTGAACCATTCCTGAATTCCTGGGATTGATCTCAGTTGGTCATAGTATGTAATATTTATGATTTGCTGCATTCTGTTTGCTACTATTTTACTGAGAATTTTTGCATCTATGTTTATTAGGGATATTGGCCTGTAGCTCTCTTTGTTGGCTGGGTTCTTCTCTGGTTTTGGTATCAGAGAAATACTTGCCTCCAAGAATAAGTTAAATTGCTTCCCTTTTTATTGCATTAAACAGTTTGAAGAACATTGGCATTAAATCCTCTCTAAATTTCTTGTAGAATTCAGCCAGGAATCTATCAGAATATAGGTTTTTCTGTTGGTATAAGGAAGTATTTTTCAGAGTTTGAAGATTGTCATGTAGTCAATGATAGAGAGGGTATTCCATATGATTGTTTGAATAGAAAGAAGTTTGGTATCAAGCACTCCTCTTATTGTGAAATACTTCCAATGTTTTGGAAGTGTGAAGCAGAACTCAGTACATAGATACAATAATTCCCAACTCATAATCATATCATAGCACATACATGAATTTGCACATCGACTAAGGAGCCATTCCATAAATAAAACATTGTAAAACTATATTCTATCTGCATGTTTCTTGAACTTTAAAGATGTTGCACTGAACATTACCCATTCAGCAGTTGATTTGACCCTTCTTGTGCAGGGTGAAGTAAAAGAAATTTACATGAATCAGGAAAACTCATACTAGTTGCCACTCTACTTGAAATTTCAATAAACATTTAACAGAGTATTAAATACATAGCCTCTTTCACATGATAGGCCTATGTGTCTAATTCAGCCTGGAGCTTTGTTGTCTGAAACTGGCATCTTCTGTGATAGGGAAGAATGAAAGTACCAGGAAAGCACCAACTCATAACTAACTCAGCCAGAAAAAAGGCTCCACTTCTCCTGATTCGTTGGCCAGAACTCATTCTTTATGGTACTATCTACTGGAAGAGGAGGCTCAGAAAAATTACCTTGTTTTCGCTAAAGAAAAAGAAAATAAAATTACATATGGTAAATACAAAGCCTTTTCTCTGCTATAATTAGCCCTCTGTGCCTGCAGAGAACTAGTTACTTAAGCACTTTCTCCCCAACTGAAGAAACTCTGTCACAGCCTGCATCTCCAATTGCATGGCCAAGCCCAATGGTGTAGCCTTACGCATGAAATTCAGACACAAATCCCCATGGTCCAGCAAATGAAGAAATGAAGGAATGAGTTTTCTATCTTCTCCCTCTCCTGTACACCTAAACCTGCCTGTGATAGAACAGAAATCAGACTGTTTCAAAGAACTGTTTCACTGGGAAAAGTTTGAACAGCAGATATATATTGGCTGTTGTCAAAGTGATACCAAAATCCTATTGGGTGTCACAAAACAACCTCCTTTTATCTGTTGGTAAGATAGGGTTGATGTTAAGTCTCTGATTTTGTGTTCTTGTCCCCTCCTTTCTCAGGCTCTGAGATCTTTCCTGTGGAGTTAAGGATTCCATTCCCCCACCATTCTTTTTATCACACCTGAAGTAGGAATTTGGAAGTATACTCATCTCAGAGGCTATACAACTTTTTCAGTTTCTCTTTCACAGTCACCCCCCCCAATCTAGCAATGAAATTCTTCAAATAGTGCCTCAATTAAATACAAACTCAAAAAGAACACTATTTCTCCCCACAGAATATCTGACCTTTTTCTAGGGTTCTAGCATTTTTGGTTTGAGCTCATGGTTGCTGTGGTTATATATTTTCTTCTACATCATAGTAGACTTCTGAATTACTTACTTCTTGTCACCAATATGTGCTAATAACCATGTTCAATGTTGACTTTAAAAATGTTCTAAAAACTGTTGTACTTCTTTGACTTTGTAACTTGTTACAAATTGTTTCTTCATCAAATACAATTCTGGCTACTTTGAGCCCTTCACAATAATATCACCATTTCCTGAGTTGCTTTATTCAACTAGTAGGTTTTACTGGCTCTTTCTCTTTTTCCATGTGCGATCAAGAAGCAGTTGGCTTTAACATTTTTCACAACTTTAGTTTCCTGGATATTTATTTTCTTTGTTTCTACTAATAAATTTGATGATTCTCTCCATTACTCATCTCTTCCTGAAAGCAACCATACTCATTTTTAAGTTAATGTTTATGGATACATTTTAGATATATATAATGATTACATTCATCATAGGGGATTTATACCTATATGTGGTATATCTTAATTATTCTTTTTTTCCCTCAATCCTCTCCCTTCAACCCTGCTTCTCCTCTTTATTTATACAAGCTCCATTTTTCCTTGTATTCTCTTTTCTTCTTTTTCCCTTCCTTCCTCCCTCTCATTTATACATTTTCTTCCTATTTCCCAGTATCTGTTATATATTTTGGTCTTTATTTACCCTTTTGGTTTCTTACAACCAGAAAAACAAGGTGAGATTTAAACATGTAGCAACCATATTCATTTCATATTGGCTGAGTAACAAATTCATCTAGAACTTGGAAGTTTATTTTTTTAAAGAGAATAATACCAAGCAGAATAAAACAAAATAAAGCTATTCAAAGCAAAACAGCATAAACAATACAGGATTCCAAGACAAGATAATAGGAAATCAAAAATGGCTACAATAATATCTCTTGTTGTCTTCAAAATAGTTGCCCATACCATCAGACATAGTAAAATCAAACAAAATAGAGCAGAATAGAACCAATAAAAAAGAAACAATGAAGCAATACAGGACTTCAAAACAAGATTATAATAAATTCAAAATATCTACCATAATATATCTGGTTGTCTTTGAAGTAGCTGCCCATGGCCTTAGCTGTAATAAAATCAAACAAGACACAACAGAATAAAACCAAACCAAACAAAGCAACAAAAATGATACAGGACTTTAAAACAAGACACTAGGGTACTAAAAATGACTACCACCTTCAGAAGGAGATCCCCCATAGATGCTACACTGCATATTTTTGTCCTCTAAATAGATGAGCAGATTCCTGGCTTTAGGCCTACTAAACACTATGAGCATTAAGTTGTATTTTACTTCAGTAGCTATGATCTCAGCCTGCATATCTCTGGATCAGCCAATCATTCACAGTGGGAGGAGGGGTTTCTTGGCTCTTGTCTGCTTGCTTTTGCACTGGAGGGGCTCATATCTGATTGTCTTTCTTGAGGCCCATACATGATGCCAACTCACAGGAGGTGTCTGACTTCACCTCCTTGTGGCCTGCAAATGGTGCAGGCCAGAATTTGGAATTTTAAGGGCTCAAGCCTTTATTATCTTTCAGTGTCTGTGGCTGGGGATCCAGTAGTAGTTGATTCAGGTGATTCAGTATTAGTTGTATGAGAGATTATAGCTGAACAGCTGAGCCTACAGTCTGAACTGAGGGGAGCTGGAGAATTTGCTTCCAAATTTGTCTTTGTGACTGTAGAAGTTTGGCAGGAGTTATCAAATTTTCACTATATGCACCTTGCTAGTAAGCCATTCATGATACAGTGTCCTCAGACTTTCATGCTGCAAAAATGTGAAAGACAGTGAATGAGCATGCAAGCAAGCAAGCACCGAAGCCTAAAGCCTTGTATCACCTAGTGAGTGGTATTGTAGCTGTCTTATGTTATGTATGGGCTCTCTCGGGTGTTCAGACAACAATGAAATCACTAAACACATTTCTCAGAACATACCCCACCATTAAGCAACATATGGCTGTATTTTGCTGCTTGATCACAGAACATATGTCTAGTTTTTAACTGGCCACCAACTTTTTAGTCTGTTCATCAATTAACCAGTAGGCTAGTGTCCTATTTTATATTCTTGCTACAACAGATTTCTGTCCCTGGTACTAGATTTTTATTATCCAAAATATTAATATCCAATGCAATGAATTCTAAATTATCTTAATCATTTCAAATTTTTAGACTCTCTATAACTAATCCTTCCTCACTAAAGTGACCACAATGTGTTAATGAAATATCTCTGTCATGGGTTACTTCAGGACAAAATTTATCTCCTTAATTTTGTATACAAGGCCCTTTATAATATAAATCAAGTATACATTTTTAGCTTCATTACTAACTACTCCATACACATACTCTAAGCTTTAATCACAAGAATTTTCCCTATCTGTGGAATATAGCAAGCACTTTTATATCTTTATACTTTATACGTGCCAATTGTTTTATCTAAAACTTCTGTATCCCTTCCTCCACACTCGTATGTCCCTCTTTGGGGACATGTCTACTTATGCACGCTATCAGTCTCACAGGAGTTACATCTCCTGTGCTGCAGTGTTTGCTCCTAAAAACCCAAATTATTTTCCATCACCATAGGGGCTTTAATCAATCTATGAGGTGTACTGGATTCTTAGCAATAATCATATAAAATATTTATTAAAATCATAAGTGAATATGTAAATGGATCCATAAGCATCTCCTGATTTCTATTATAACCATGTAGCTAAACTCCCTAACTGTAAGCCCCTAATAAATGCTTAAAAATTGTAAAATTAATGCCAATAGTTGATCCTTCATATTGTATCTGTTCTTCTTCAGTGATCATACTTAAACATTGATCTACCTCAGAGTTTATACATTCAAGTCAGGCTCATAATTCTAAGATGGAAATCTCCATCTATATTTTCCAAGATAAACTTGAGTCCAATATGTCAAAATGGACCACATCATGTTTCCCACTGATACAGTTTTATACTTTTGAATTTTCTTTCCTGATGAATGGCACCCTTAAAACCAAAACTATGGGTGACAACAACGACTCCTCCTTGATACTTGCTCCCTTGGCCCAAATTGTCCCTAAGCTTGTGATTTAAATATATATTTTTAAATCTGTATTTAATCTCTCTGCTTGTTTTCAGTTTCTTATCATGTCCTGTCAGGTTACTCTGCAAGTCCTCCCTACCTGCTATCTAATATTCCTCCAGTTTCTTTTTCACACTGCTGTCAAATGACTGATCTACCACTAGGCTTCCATCTGTCATTTTTGCTTAAGCACATCCACAGTTTCCCAGTCCCTGAAAGTTAACATTATACTGCTTTTGTGCCGACACACAAATGCTCTGACTTTGCCCTTGCATAACTCTAGAATCACATTCCTCACTGTGTGCAGACCCCAAATGTGAAGGACTGTACTTAGCTAACTTAATAATTTATAGTTTTCTCAAGGTATTGTCCTTTCATGCCCTGGCTTCCCCCACTCATAGATCTGCCCTAACTAGGCAGGCTACCACCATTTTCCCTTTGTGTCCCTAAAAACCAGATTTTAATTTGGAATTTTTTATTAAATATTGAAGTTGATGGGGGCAGAAAGGAAGGAATAAAATATTTTTATTTTCTTTAGTATAATTTTTATTTAGAAACTCAAATGACCTCTCTGAGGAGTTATTCATATTTTGCTTTAGAATGGATTCATTAAAAAAAAAAAGTCTGCAGACAGTGATTGGTTAACACAGAGAAAAGAGATAAGGATGCACCCACAGGAGGAGGCTGAGGCAAGCAAAGACAGTGACAGGCAGATAAACAGAAAAGGAGGAAGTGCTTAAAAATAAAAATCTCACCTTGGAAAGTCCTGGCTGAGACAATAAGGGAGATAAAAGGAGAACAAGGAGAATTATAATCAGTACTGATAGTAGCTAGACAGCAAGGAAGAATGGGGGATGGCAGTTCAGAGGGAGAAAGAAGAGCAGAGACAGAATAAAAACATGAAGTTTTAAAAACTGAGGAACTAGTCAAAAGTGGAAAAATGGACACTTGAGACATTGACATCTTCCTGGGACTTCTCAGCTGTCTCATTGACTTCTGAGTCAGAAGAATCATAGGCAGTTTGGAAGATGCCAGTCCCCTTTATCTAAAATGAATAAATATTTAAATAAATAACCTCTATCCTGTGAGACAAAGTACAAAATCAATGTGGGCTGATAATAGCACCCAGATGATTTGGAAGCTCAGTTGCTAAAGTAGGATTTAGAAAACTTGGCAGACATTACCTGCCAAACAGGAGTCATACTGTCTGTATTTCCTGTGATTGTCTCACATTCCTGACTTCTGTCACATCCATCTGTTGTATAAAGATGTTCCTGCCTCTCCTATAGATAACAATTGTACACAATGGAATATATCAACTCTATTCCTTCTCTATGTATAGAATGAATTGATAATGGTCTTTAAGGTCTATTCTATAGCTTCTCTTTCCTTCAAAGATGAACAAAATCTGCAGGTTATGATGTCTCCTAATTGCTTTTCTTTTCTAAAGAAAAAATATTTGACCAACAGCATGGAAGTGATTAAGATGCATGCATTTTGGAATTCTGGTTCGCATTTTCCCATCATTAGTCAAAAACAAAAAGGTATTCTTCTGATATTTATAGAAAGGGTATCATGAGACTATTTTTAAGAAGGCTTTCAAAAAGGAATAGTATTTTATACCTAGAATTTTGCTTTGAAATTTGGAAAGTATTATGATTTAGAGCTAAAATATTCCATAGAATTCTGGTATGTTGAGATGTGTGTCATTCTAAAGATGAGGGGTTCATAGGGGTGCTATACTCATCTTTGAATTAATCATAACTGAATGTGCTGTTAGGAGGCAGAACCTGATCTGAGGAGACAAGTCACTGGAACTTGCCCTGGAAGTGGGTGTTCCTGTCCTGGATCATCCTTTCTCTCTCTGCTTCCTGACTTCCATGAGTTGAGCAGATATACTTTGCTATGCCCTTGCACCATGTCGTGTATATCTCAGACTGACTCTCCTCAAACTGTGAACCAAATTAAATTATTCCTTTAATTTTAGGATGTATTATATCCCAGGAATTGGAAAACTATTACAGAAGGAAGCAAGGGCTCTTGGTTAGAATTCTAACATATAGATTTGAGGGGGAGTTGTTCTCATTCTTGTTCAGTAATGCTCTCAGAAATTTGGTCTGCAAGAGAACATGGAACAGTACGGACTAAGGCACAAAACAATCAAGTAACCTTTGCACTTCTGAATAACTAGGCAATCAAAATTCATAGCAAGTAAATACTATCCAATCAGTATTAATTTCACATAACCGGTACCTTTCATCAGAAAACAGATGAAAGGCATCGCCGAGGTGTGTTATATGATTACACAATAGTAGATCAGGGTGCAATTCCATAAAGAAACTATAAGGTTAATAGGGTTGGGAAAATGTATTTTTTTAGCTTTTAAAATACAATGTTTTATAAGATCACATTGTCAAGAATGGAATCAAACAGAACCTCAAAATAAAACAATACTCATTGCAATCTCTACTGCAAAAAGCCAAAATTTGCATAAATATCTAATGACTTGTGTGAGAAAAAAATATCACCATAAATTCTCAGTGAATGTTAGCTTCCTGGCATCTTTCTGATCTTAGCTTTGGAGAGCAGGAACTTTTAGCTGTACAGTAATGTAATTTTCATTCCATATTGCTACTAATCTTACCTTCTTTCTTCTTTTTGTATGTATTTTCCATAAAGCAGCAATTTCTTATGGAACGACATTCCTTTGACACCAGAAATATCATACCACTGTTAGTTTATGGTTTATGGAGTTTAAATGAGTAGGGGACTTGGTCTAGGAAACTGACATTTGACCCACAGTTGAAAACAACTCTTGAATGTATTCTTTAAAGCTCTGGTTATCACTGGTGAAATCACAATTCACCTCTCTGTTTTCTTTTATTGCAACTGAAACTGTAAGTAACAAAATGTAGTGAAGTCTCAAAGAAAGGAAAATGACCTTTAAATTTTCTGAAGCATAAAGGCCACTTCATGCAACAGAGAACAGCAAAAGATACATGGCCTTAGGAGGTGAGTGAGATGACTGAGGTTAGGGGATCAAAAGGGAGCACAGCTGGGACCTGGGGGCCTGTCCTTTCTGAAGTTGCAAGGACTAAGGTCTCCTTTAAATGGAAAATAGAGGTGGATGAATGTCAAAAGATTTCATGCAGATAATAACCCAAAATCTCCCATAATTATGCAAGGTATCTGAGAGTTCCAAAAGGGATCAATGAACTTGCTGTATTTCAGTATTTTCCATTCCAGTTCTATACAACCAAAGTCAAAAGGAATATGTGTAAAAGTGAATACAGGAATATGTTTATATTTCCTACTATCAATAATCTAAAAGTAGAAATTATGTCTATTTTTACACTAATAATAATGCAAGTCCATACCAAGCAATCACCATAAGACATATTCCTTTTATGAAGAAAAATAAGATACTGAGGAGGTGGAAAACGTTATCTATCTGGAAGTTCTGCAGAAACTGTAAAAGATTTCAAAATTGTAAAAAGAAAATTCCAAGATCTAACTTCAATCAAAAATTTAATCTATTTCTAGAATTTTGTAGGAATTGAAATGATAAGCTGGGGATTTAGCTCAGTGGCATAAGCACCTGCCTGGCATGCGTGAGGTCATGAGTTTGATCCTCAATACCACAAAAAAAAAAATCCAAATGATAATACATTTACAGTTCAAATAAATGGATCATTTTTAAGAGGACAATTAATTAATTGGTAAAAGATAAATAGTCTGAAAACTTGAAGGAATATTTTTCTACATGTCAAAATCTCTCCCAATATTAAGATAGATAAACTAGGATTTCAGTGAGTCATTTCATGTATTTGTATGACCAACTTAATTTAAGAAATACAACAGTGAATTCTGTATTCCAAATCTTATTTGAAATTGAAATGCAAATTGACTTCAAACATAAGATTATGTGAATTTAACTTAATGGCCTGGTTAAGGAAAATAATGCTAATAATTAAACGAAATTCTCGCTAAAAGAATTTAATCTTTCTAAAGCCTATTTGCATTTAGAATTAACAAACATTTATTAAATGCCTACTGTATGTTGAAGCTTTTGCAGCAATGGAGGTTATACCATGATTACAAAAAATAGTTTCTGCAAATTATCTAGTTGGAGTAGAGAAATCTGATGTATGATGATCAGTGTTATTCATGGAATCACAGGGCTGAAAAGGGACTTTTACTCATCTTTGGAGATTTTAGAGAAAAAAGATTTATATATCCTACTTGAAAGCTTATTCCCAGGTTATTCTAAGATGAGAGATTATTAAATCTCTGTCTGGATCATAAACAACATCTAATTCCTGGGTCCAGATGTACTTCAAAGAAAATCACATAACCATCAAAGCCATGCTTTTTAATATCAACTGAGTCTTCACTGCCACTAGGAAATACTTGTATGTAACTCTGTTATGACCTGTATTTAGATGTCCTTGCAAAACTTCATGCAGGAACAAGGGTTTTTTCAAAAGTGGCTGGATATAGAGTTTGTGATTGATTCATTGTGTAGTATAGGGATTAAGGGTGAGTGATTCCTAAATCAGTCCACTGATTGGTTTGATACTGCACTACTCCCGGTATCCTGGATACAATATAAGGGACAGAAAAAGACTTGTCTTCTCCTGACTTGCTTGCTTTTCATGTTTTCTGTTTTCTGTGAATTGGCTTCTCTATGATGCCCCTCTGCCATGCCTCCTTGCTTTAGAGCCATCTGATCATGGACTGAAACCTCTACAAGCTGTGAGCTAAATACACCCTTTCTCCTTTAACTTTCAGTGCTGGGTATTTTGTCTCAGAAATGAGAGAAAAGTGACCAAGACAAACTCTTTCTGAATATCTCATATGCATTTTGTATGCATATGACAAGAGTCCCCCATTGTCTTCAAATTTGTAAATCCCACAATATTCCCACCTTCTCACCTGCTTCACTACCTAATCTATAGCTGTTAGGCGTTAGTATTTTCACCTTCCCTTTTCGCCTCTTCAAGCCATCCCTCCTAAAACAAATACTAGTTCAAGCTAAGCACTGTTCTAGGATGGATGGAGGAGCTCCCATAGGACCAAGACTGTCTTTTTTTTCTTCCCTCTCTTTCCTCCTTGCCCCACCTCCCCAAAATCTAATTGCTTGAATTGTATAGTCTTTTTCCTTATTTTAAATGCATTGTGTTATGGGAAAATGAGTGAATATTTAAATGGCAAATGTTTAAACATAGTGAATGCATAACATTTTTTGAAAAATTATTGCTGTAAGATACTTTACCATTAATCCTCCTCAAAATATTCCCTCTCACTCTTAACACACTTATCCCATCATTCCTACCACATTCTGAAGCAGTTCTAGAAGTTGTCTTTTGTCTTGACTAGATTTAAAATGTTTATCTTTCATAGTCGTTTTGACTCTGGGGAAGAGTCAGAAGGCACATGGTCCCCATGTTGCCAGATCTAGTGAATAAGCTGAACAAGAAGACACTGTAATATTTTTACAAGCTTGCATATCTTTTTGGATTGAGTTCAGTAGCTGCACATTTTGGAACATTCTCCTAAAAACAGAAGATAGAACTTCCAGAACCACTTCAGAAGGTGGCAAGAACCGTGAATTAAGTGTGTTTGAAGGGAGTGGGGCAGTATTTGAAGGGGATTTATGGCAACGTGTAATAGATTTTTAAAATTTATATACTCACTGTATATTTTAATTATACCTTGTATTATATTCCTTCAAACCCAAGTATTGATCAGCTTTTGCTTTTTCATTTTTTAATTTATGTTTAATTCTCTGCCTTAAATACATAAAACTTAGTTTTATTGATTTTTTTCTGCTTTAAAATATTGTCCTCTCTACCAATAAATGGATTTCTTATTGTTGTGCCAAACTTCTACCCACCTCTTTCAACATCAATTAAATCTGGCCATTACCAGTGCCTTTTTAATTCCAAAAATGAAATGGCTTTATCATCATCTTCATTCTTCTTATATCATGGTAGAATTCTACTTAACAGTGCAGGCTTCCGTCACCTCAAGACCATAGAAGACAGATTGTCTTTGTTCTTTATCAATACTCTCACTTTTTTCTTCACTCCTTTTTATTCTCCCATCTGTTTGTTTGTTACCTTAGAGGTGATCCACTAAGGAAAGAGTTTTCTTTCATAGTACAAGTTAGCAATCCTACATTCTGAATTCATTTTCTCTTTGTACTTTGCCACTATTATAAAGGAAACAAAATTTCTCATTCGGCACCATTATTTCAAGCACTTTGTAGAGAGTTACTGCTGAATAGTTTTTGATAGTGGGCAAATTACTGAATCTTGATGTTAAAGATATTGGTGAAGGACAACAAGCCACTTAGTCTCTCTCACCTTGAGTTTCCTTATCTGCAAATGGGGATTATAATGTTTGCTTTTCCTCTGTATTATGATTATCAGATGATACTTTGCATACAAAACACCTTGCATGCTAAAAGACTATTTCAATCCATTATAATTTCTTATTGAAAACCAGTGTTTACAAGATGCATGTATTAACCAAAGCTTTCCTTTCCTTTCTTTTTTTATAGAAGGCATACCTTTTGCCTCTGCTATCAGAAGGAAATAGCTATGACTCGCTTACCTTAAGGAAAAAGACTGTGTTCCCTTGAATTCCCAAACTGTGTCCTTGGGAATTTCACCTCTATGACTATTCAGGAATAATGGCTATGAGTTCTGTCATAACATCTACCGATTTCTTAAATAAGCTAAAGTGACTTTAATTCATTCATCTCTTCAAAGCCATAGAAAGACTGCCTGCTTTCTATTTTAGTTTGACATCTTTCCCTTTTTTCATATTTGTAATCATTGGAACTAACCCCAGTCAACTATTACTATTTTAAGCTTGAAAGAAAAAAAGGGAGGGAAGAAAAAGACTTCTTAACGTTATATTAATTTCTGTCCTGTCATTTAATGTCATACCTAGTTTAAACAGAGTTGATGTAAAACAACAAATCTGATTTCAAGAAAATAAGAACACAATCCATACGCCTGTGATCCCAGAACTCTGGGAGGGTGAGGCAGGCTTGAAGTAGCTCAGTATGAAGGCTCCAGTAATAGAATTAAAGAGCTCAATTCATTCACATAATAAATTGGTAGGGTTATGAGGTAGATGGATACAGCAAGGGCAAAGAAATATCTTCTATGGGATTCAGATGTTTTCACATTCTTCGTTTCTGTACTGGTGGAAGCTGGAGGTCTGTTAAGGTTAGAAATGCATTCTAAAGTTTTGATCTAGTATTCAGGATGTCATTAGGTCATATACAGAGATTGATAGTAAATAGCTATTGCAAAGTGACTAAAGAAAATCTAACATAATTTTGACCCTTGAAGTTCAACATTCCAAAATCAGGACTCTCTAGTCAGCCAAGGTTAAAAAAAAAATCTGCAGGCTCTTCTGTATACATGTGGCTGCTTCTGAGAACTTCAGTTCACAAAAACTTACCATATTAAAATAATATGATGAAGATTTCAATTTTTTAAAAAATTATTACAGTAAAATGCACAGTGTCATTAATCCCCTCAAATTACTCCTCTTTGCTTTGTGTGTACATATCCCGTGGTTCTTGCCACTTCCTGAAGCACTTCTACAGGCCTTTTGTTTGATTGTCTCTAAGCGAGCTGTTGTAGTTCCCTCTATGTCCTAAACTGTTTCAAAACATTTACCCTTCTTGATCATCTTTACTTTGTAGAAAAACCAGGAGTCACATGCTGCCATATCCACTGAATACCCTGCAATATTTTTAGTGGACAGAAATTGCCATGCCAGGCACAGTGTGTGACAAAAGTGTTGTATTGGAGGAAGAAACTAGCTTTCATTTCTTAGGTCATTCTCATGCACATTGTTTAAAGGGGCTAGTAGCCCCTTACAGTATTCAGTATTCACAGTAAAGTTCTTGGGTACAACTCACTCACACAATTCCATCACGATCAGAAAACATAGTCATCATCTTTTGGTGTTGAATCTTGATTGATGTACTTTTCTCACAAAAGGAGAGCTGAGTGATTTCCATTGAGAATTTTGAAGCTCGATCTCTGGATCGTAATCGCAGACCCTAGTTTCATCTGCTATGAATTCCTGAAAAAGCTAGATTTCTGAAGTGGCTTGATTGAACAACTCCAAAAAAATTGTGTTGTGCATGATCCATGATTTATGGCATACTTGAAAATACATACTCTCTGAACTGTTAACTCACTACCAACTGCCTGCACTAAACAAATGTAAACTTGTCACACACTGTTATTAAGTTCTGGCGTGCCCTTCCTTTATTGCTTCTCAAATTGAAGATACCTGCCTTTCCATTGGATGGCAATTGGTAACAGAATTCACCATATTTTCTGATCACTTCTCTCATTTAAGCTTGGAAATATTTAAAAAGAAGAAATGACTAAGGTTGGACTTCTAAAGAATAGGTACTGTAACAGCTGATGGCACATGTTAGTCAAGGAGCACTTCGGGAAAAACAAAACAATACGAAAGAAAACCTTAACAAAGAAACTGAGTAGAAAATGTATAGAATGAAAACTGGATAGTGAATAAACTTGCTGTGTAGGAACTTACAATGAAGTTAAAGGAACTTGGCTGAATCTATCTTAGAAAAGTATCTTTCATGGTTTGTATGAAATAATATAGATTGTGTGGTTCAACATCTTTCTCTGACACTTGAATTTACCCTATTTTTTCCTAAGCCGTTATTCAGAATAAATTTAAACCTTATAACGGTATACAATTGACTCATTCCTGAATGAGTCTAATCCATCTATATTTGTTTTCTGCTACTAATGATGCAGTCCAAAGACCAGATCAGTTAAGAAGAGTTCGTTGTAGTCCACAGTTCTCATCTACTGGCAGGGTTCTACATTTGCTGATGTCTGGTTTACTGGCAGAGTCTTGGGGCAACACAAGGTGTCACATGGTAAGAGGCAGGAAGCCTGCACATGCACGCATGTGCACATATGTGTGCATTGTGTATGTATCTGTGTCTTTGTTTCTACTCTCTCTTTTTCTTCTTATAAAGCCACGGGATTCCATCAAGAGGGCTCTACTCTAATGACTGTGTAATCCTTAGCAGTCACCAAAACCTTCCCCTTAAAATACAAGTCAGTTCTATATGCCAGGCAATGAGAACTAAATGGCAGCACATGATAGCCTGTGGAATGCTCAGACTTCATTTGACCTATAGCATCATCTTTAGACAGAACCAATTATAAGAAGTTCCTTTTCTACTTTAAGTGTAGAAGATTGTGTAAGTCTACCTACTTTCCACCCAGTGAAATTAATGCTATAATGCTATAGTCTAGAAGAGACTGAACAAATTAGAATACAGTTTTTTTTTACTTTTTTGTATATTTAAAAGATGTCTCAGTTCATGCTAAATCTTTCCATATTCAAGTAAAGTGTCATCAGTTTCTTCAATATTTCATGTAATATGAAATGATTTCTATTTTCTTCACTCAACATCAAGTCTTCTTTCCTAAGAATGTTCTTCAATATTTCTGTGTCTGTTTTAAAGGCTAATTCCCAGTACATAATTTAATACTGGTTGTGAATCCTGAATCAATAGAATAAAATAATATCATGATTTCCATACCCTAGAGATAATATTTTCCTATTTGCTTCTAAAATCTGCATCTTCAAATACAAGTTTCTTATTTGTTGCTTATTTTCAGTCACTTTTGATTCAGACTGAATTTTTTGTTCTATATATATTATGTCTCCATTAAAATTAGTTGAGTCAGTTTTACAACTGCTAAACCAGTTTTTTCCCTCTTCATATTTTTATTTTCTTTTGTCCCTATGTACTTATTGAACCTAAATAAAAGAGTTTTCAATCTCCCTGAGAAATTAGAGGTACTTTAACAATAATATTTATTTGAAAACTTAGAAATTTAGATTTCATTAGCTAGACAATGAGAAGCCACCAACAATTTTTGACAGGATCATATTTCTCTTTCAAGAGACTAATCTAGCAGCCACTAACACAGCAGATTGAAATGTGAAGCAAACCTCATTTGTCCAATAGGACAATGCCTAAAAACCAGGCAAAGCAGATTAACCATGAAAATAAAAATTGGAGAACATATTGATGATATAAAAAAAGAGGAAAAAATTCAGTTTCATAGAGTTTCAGCCTGTAGTGACTGGAAGAATTGTAAAATGATAAAACCATGACGAGAAGTTGCTTTGAAAGTAAGGGACTATTAGACATGTTAAATTTGCATGACAGACAAGGACACATCAGAAGATTATTGTGCACATGGTTATTGACAACACACTAAAACTCGGGAAAGAGAAAAGTGCTGTAAATGTACATTTGCGTTTTATAATAGAAAGGTTATTATCTAAGGGCACTCAAGAGCTCAGTGATGTAGACTGTGTCAGAGAAGTAAAGATGATGATCAAGAAAAAAAATCAGTGGTTTGGTGGTGTAGAAACCTTTGTGTTCAGAAAAGTACGTTAAGTAGGAGACAATATGCAGTACAGAAGCAGAAAAGTGAAATATTTACCCTGGAACGAGTCACTTCAATTCACACATTATCATCTGCTATTCTGTCTCTCTGTGAAATTCCATTTATTTCCTTACATATTTACTGAATTTGATTGATCAGTAAGCATTGTATTCTCCATCCAATTTGCATTTTCCCTTTATCTTGAAAATATAAGAATTCTCCAAACTTTATCTTCAGATCTCTGCTTTAGTCAAGTATATAAAGAATAAAAATGATAACACTGGATCTCTGGCTTTTTCATTACATAAATGGTCTTGGACATAAAGTCTACTTGGATGGGTCTCATATTTGCAAACACAAAATACCCTAAATAGAATCTGTGATCTGATAAAATCTCTCATGTGAGTTAGGAACACTCCAAGATGGCCAAATTGCAAACTTTCAGTCAGCTTTGACTTGTTTCTATATGTGGTCCCTTAATATCCTCCATTTCCAAGGCCAAATCCTTCACATTCTATTTATAAAACATAAGCCAAATCCATACCTTCTGTTTTATACTATCACCACCACCATTTCAGTTGAGTTCCTCATTGTTCCTTAATGTAAGATATTATTCTCCTATACAAAATTTTCAAGTCTAGCTGTTCTTATCTCTAATTTGTTCTTGTAGATTGCTGACAAATTAATCTTCCTAAAGTGCAATTTAAATCATGTCATTCTACTACGCTAAAATGTTTAATTGCTTTTTATTATCCATTGAATAAGATCCAAACTCCTTAGAATAACATTTAACACCATTCACCATCTGGTGATATCCCACATTTCTAGTTGTATCTCCCATTTCTGTCTTTCAGAGACCCCATACTGCATTCAAACTACAACTTGTCTTTCTCCTGTTTATCTCAATCACTTTGCTCATTCAGTCTTCCTTCTGAGGAGTACTTTTGTCTTTTCACGCTTCCTGTGAAGACTTTGTTGCTTACCCCAGCAGAAAATAATATAAAATTCAACAGTATTGAGCTATATTTTAAGTGGAATCCTATTGTGTATGTACTGTTTGCAAGATTTTTCCAATAAATAAACTGGTGTTTATATGAGTTTGTGAAGTAGTACAATAACTGATTACACCATAATTAATAGTTTCCCATGTTTGTCTGATTGCAAAGTTAGTCCATATAATCTTAGTCCAAATATTTTAAATTTTACAGTCACTGCTTTGTGAAAAATGATAAACTCTGTGGTGTCATTGCAGCCATAGCAGTGGAGGAAAATGTAATAATGACATATTAAGCAATAATAAAATGTTGTGTTTTAACCTAGCATAATGAATAAAATTTACATATAATAAAAACTACTGTTTTTAATGTATAGCTCTATTAATTTCACATTTCTACATTGTTTTCCATTTGTAGTTCTCTTGAGTGGTTTGGTATTATTTCAACAATGTTTGACTTTCTTTTTAACCACCCATTTTTGTTTTGAGAGGACTGAATCTTGTAAGAATTGTTTTTAGTATTTCTTTGAATCTTCTTTATGAACTTGAATTGGTTCATAGAATGAGAAGCTAAGATTACCATTGCAACCAAAATTCATAGATTTTTCTCCCACTAGATATTTATTAGTGTCATAAATTCAATAGAATTTGTATTTTTGAAATCATTTATTCATTTTGACTGTGTATAGAAATGTATAGGACATATATAGCCACAAAAACATCCATAAAGTGTACCTCCTCAAATGATTCCTGACAGCAATTTCAAAATGGAATCATGGAGAAATATATTGGAATGGAATCCATTTTTACAGAAACCACATTTCTGCTAAATCTATGCAAATAATGGATTTGTTCATTTCTTCCTAGAATAAACATTTATTGAGTACCTACTTTGTGAAATACGAAACTTTCCCTTAAGCAGCTTACCATTATATAGTTATTCTAATTGATTAATTTCATGTCTAATAGGTCAAAGAAATCCCTAAAATGTTAATCTCTGTGACAAGAGCTATTCACCAAGTTATTTAAGTGTTGAAGTCACCAAAAGGTAGAGAAAAACGTTTAGGAAGAACTAGCAGGATAATATCTAGCATATCATTAAAGTTTAATGCAGTGAAGTAACAGTAATATGGAGAACAAGACTTAGAGCCCAAAATGGCTTTACTTCTACTGTAGTATGGGGTTAGAAATTAGAAATAACAGGACTGGCTTTCATATAAAAGCAAAAGTCCTTTGACTTTCTTCAAAGCAAAAGAGAAAATGTTCCCCTCCGTGGTTTTTGAAGATAAGATAAAACCCCTGTAAAAAGGTTTGGTGAAATTCTAACAATAGTTTTTCTTAACGTTGTAGTATAAACATGTCATTCTATTTTTTGACCACCGTTTTTACAGTGAAGTTTTTGAGGAAACAAACAAATGTGTACAGGCATGTCTTGTCATAAGTTATCCCTAATTAGCTATACAGGTACAATTTTAAACTTTTCAAGTAAAGAGCAATAAACCTGTTTTCTAGCCTGCTCCTCACGCCAGATCACTGTTCCATAGCTACTCTTCCAGCCATGGGCGCTACCTGCCTACCTGGGCTTCACTCTCCTGCCTCTGATCGCCTGAGGGGTACTGGAGTTTTCTAGCACTGGCATGCCTTGGAGGGCTGAATGAACTCTCCTTGTTATTGACTCCTTCCTCTTTCTTATCCTCAACACTCATAATATGTTATTAAAATAAGAAGAATAAAAAGAATTATAATGTACAGAGATTGCTATAAAACTACATGATACATATTAATAATAAGTCTCATGACAAAACATAACATCACAATTTAGAGGAGGAAGAGTTCTCTCACCTACCCTACCTGCTATGTAACAGTACCAAAATTATCACTGTTAATGAGTAGGGAACCTATTTTTAAAGAATTTTTGTGCATGTACAGTGCCATTTTCCCACCCCAACAATCTGAGTTTTCACACCCCGTAGACATTTCTACGTATTATCTGTGATGCATACATTCAGATGCACAGCTAAAATATTCAAATATACTTAATAAGTCAAATCAAGAACTACTTGGTCATGACTTCAAAGTACCTCATTTGCACTGGTGCCCCAAATATACAAAGGTCCAAGGGCAGGAAGAAAACTTTAGTTTTATAGACTAACAAGAGATTCATAAGCATTAGTGTGTCATTCTAAATATATTATTATGACAAACTGATAAGCAAAGATGCACTGCCAAAGATAAAACACCATCTAGACATAATTATTATTACTGCTACTAATTAGTGCCCAAACCATAAGACTTTAATGATTTCTGGATAAAAGACTTGCTAGGGAAAAACAGTCTATCCTAGGGTTTGCTCTATGGACTTGAAATTACTTGTTAACCTTTTCTTCTTATTTATCCAACTCATTTCAAAAGATGAAACACCTATTCCAAGGTGATGAAAGAGGCTTCTGGAGAAAAGAAAAAAATAAATTCTCTAGGATGGTCTTACTATTTTCTGTTCATTCTCTTGATTCCCCACCCCACTTTTTTTCATCTCTGCCTGTTTCATTGGTTTTAATTTGTCATACTCTGTTTCTATCCTTTTGCCTACAATTTTTAGAACATTTCACATCTTTGCTTTGTGTCCCATCTTCTAACCTCTCAGGAATACTGTGAGTAAGCAGTTATACATATATTTACTCTATTCTTGTTTTTCTGTAACTCCTTTAAAACATCCCTACAAGTGTTGCTCAGAGAAGCCATGCTACTCATTCCTGTAACTAAATTGGTGACAATCAAAAATAGTCACATTTGAAATGAGGGGTAGAGAAATATGGTTTAACACAGAGGTTGAAAAATGACTTTTGGAAACATTTGGGTTTGCATTAGAACCCGGGCACTGACTGTCTTTAAAACTGTGACACCTTGCTGAGCCTCCATTCCAATAAATCCTATGAAGGGTTAGTACCATCTGGATCACTGGATGGTAAGAGGATGCTATGGGTTAAAAACTGATGGACAACTTAATGCCAGCTGAATTAAATCAGCATGGTACTGAGTGTAGATATTCCACCTGAGGAAAGTTGCCAGCATAAATAGGGACATTGGAGAAGATGAGTGATGCATTGTAGGTTTCTCTAAGTGTTGCTGTTTTTAACCATTGGTTCTCCTGGAGAAGCTCATCATAACTAGCTTCTCCAGTGTGAGTTCAACCATTGTCATTGGAGGAGCTCAGGACCTTGCTTGTGAGAGTGGCTGTGGTTCAAATTTGGGGGAGCTCTGGTCCTTATATCAAGCATCGCTTCCTGGCTCCAGAGGGAAAGATGTGTGCCGTTTAATCTCCAGGACAAACTCATCGCGCTGGCTTTCTGGCATGTACTCGACTGTTCTTATCCTTGAAAGAGCTCGGGATATCCGTGTTGCTGAGGATGGCTGTGATGCTTTTCAGGACAGCCCTGGTCTTTGTTTTGAGTGTGACTTCTCGGCTCCAGTGTAAAACCCTCAACCTGTTAGCACAGCTCCTTCACCCTGCTGGCATAGACTTTCTAGCTTCCACCGCTGACCTTTGGGCCTTCCCAGCACAGATCTGTAAAACACACTGCACGAGTCCTTCTCATGGGCTCTAGACCTCCAGTTGGCCTCGTGGGAAGCATTGTCATGGGCTCTAGATTTTCATCTGGATGCATGTAGGACATTGCTGTGGGATCCAGGCCCTTGGCTAAATAGTCTGCCTTTAGTGTTGTGGATACATTTCCTGTACCTTCTTGTGTTAACTCTGGGTAAGCATCATAAAATAATATTATAAATGCTGTGTCCTGATTCTAATTGTTCTCTGCACAACCCCTGACTACAACAAAGGATAACTGAGATAGCGATTAAAAAAAAATCTAGTGGGATGTCAGGAACATACTGCACTTACTACAAACTAATTATATGTAGATAGTGTAGAAGGTGGCAGGAGTATTGGAAGCAACTGTGATGCAGAGGGTTATACACAAAAGCTTTCAGATAATCTTTTTTGCTAGTATAGGTACTCACTTTTGTCCGTTTGGGTAACAAGTCCTTAATACTCTGTCATATTTAAAAGCAGAGAAAAGTGCTATATCAGTTGTATTTAAGCATAAATGTTATGCTGCAATCCCATTGTGTCCCTAGAGATAGATTTATTTTATACATTTGCACCAACTACCAAGCACTGTTTTGTCCTCTCTATACTTCTGAACTTAGTGAAATTTTTTCATACACTCAAAAAATAACCTGAGACAATAAAATTAGTGGGTGCAGGGTTCATACCTATAATCTCAGCTAATTAGATGAGTGAAGCAGAAGGATCACAAGTTTGAGACCAGACTGAGCGATTTAGAGTCTTTCTCAAAATAATAAATCAATCAATAAGTCAACAAATAAATAAATTAAAAGTGCCAAGGATGTTGCTCAGTGATAATCTGTTGCCTAACAGTTGCCTAACAGTGCTCAAGCCACCAGGTTCCATCCCCAGTATCAAATAAATAAGTAGATGACTCAGTGAATGTATATACTTGTACTTTGCAATGTTATTAGAAAAATAGAACCTTGAAAATTACTTTCACCATGTCCTTCCTGATTGCAGCAACTTGCACTCCTCACCATAGCTAAGCGCAATCCTGAAATTTGAATTTATCATGACATTTCATAAATTGTATGTATGTATGTATATATATATATATATATATATATATATATATATATATCCAATTAATACATTGTTCAGGCTTCCCTGTTGTTAAATGTTAACTCAACAACATGTTAATGGATTCTTTAGATTGAGTTTCTTTCTAGATCTTTGTTAATAATTCAATAAATTAAAATATTGCAGTAAAGTTATCTATTCTTAGCTGTGTGTGGTGGCACATGACTGTAATTCTAGCACTTTGGAAGGCTGAGGCAGGAAGATCACAAGTTCAAGCTAGGCTGCGCAACGTAGTCATTTAGCAATACCAGTATCAAAATAAAACTTAAAAGAAAGACTTGGGACACAGTTTACTGTGAATGTTCTGAGTTCAACCCTCACTAAAGAGAGAAAGGAGAGGGGACGGATAAGGTGGAGAATGTGAAGGAGAGAGTAAAAGGAAGAAAAGGGGAGGGGAGGGGAAGGGAGGGAAGAGGAGTAGAGAAGACAGGAGGAGAAAGTAAGAAGAAAAAGTATCTGTTCATCCCTATATGGATTTGTACTTCTGGATTATTCTTAGGACAATATTATGGACATTCTTGTACATGCTTCTTGAATCACATAACAATATGGCTTCTCGAGGTGTATAAAAGTATATTGTACACTGTAGGACATGCATATCTTTTGCTTTATGAGACAAATTCAACTCTTTTTGTGTTGTTTACATTTGGTAGCATTAATGTAGGCTTCCATGAGTAATAAATTAGCTATAAGAGAAGTGCTTTAAATGAAATAGTTACATATTTCTATCAGGTTCAAGAAGTCTGGGGGTCAGCAGTCCAGTGATGGTAAGACACTCCACAGTGTCAGAGGCCCTTGCTTCTTCTGCTGTATAGATCACTTTGTTCATACAGCTTCCGTTCTACAGTCCCACGGTGGTATCTGGCCATCCAGGAAGTATAGTTATAGCCACATCTCAACTGGCCACAGGAAGGAAGGAATAATCTGTGCATAGGCCTCTCCCCAAAGCACACACAACACTTGTATTTACCTCCCCACTGCCAGAGGACACTGGGCAATAGTCTTCATTACAACTGGCAATATACCCAGCTCAGAAATACAATTTTTATTACTGAAAAAGAAAAGGAAGGAAAACATGTGCAGATAACTAGAAGTTTATGGCACAGTGGGTACATTAATTTATTCACTCACTTAAAGACAATTTTTGTTTCTCTGAATGTTTACATGATTTGAAATTATAAGTTTTTTTTGTTTTTTGTTGAAGTCATGGTTATGAAACGTTATACCATTTTAAGAATTTGCTGTCTTTGATTAATACTAAAGCTTCATTTTTAATTAATTAATTTATTTAGGTTTCCTCTATGAGCTGTGTAATGACATCTCTCCCATTTTTGGTACTATCTTCCTTTTATTGATTTTGATTTATGAGTTTTGTATTCATTCTGTATAATAATTATTTGTTAATTTTACAGCCTGTAACAGAAAATTGTAATTGGTGTCTTGGGTTTTTATTTCTTCAAAATGTTTCAGCTACCTGGGGATAGCAGTGCAAAATGCTTGTATTTTCTTCACTCTGGAAGCTGAGGCAAGAGGGTCACTTGAGCTCAGGAGTTCAAGACTAGTATGTGCAACATAGCAAGGCAGCAGAAAGAAGGGAGGAAGAAAGGAAGGAAGGAAGGAAGGAAGGAAAGAAGGAAGGAAGGAAGAAAAGAAGGAGGGAGGAAGAAAAAGAGGAAGGGAGAGAGGAAGGAATTAAGGAAGGAAGGAAGGAAGGAAGGAAGGAAGGAAGGAAGGAAGAAAGAAAGAAGAAAGAAACAAAAGAAAGAAAGAAGAAAGAAGGAAAAGAGAAGAGAAAGAAGGTGAAAGAAAAAGAAAGGCTTCTTTTTTATTTTATCTTAAAGAGAATAAAACAAAAGAGAACAGAACAAAGCAGATCAGAGCAGAACAACATAAGCAACACAGCACTTTACAACAAGACAACCAGATATTACAGTAGCTACCATAATACCTCTGTCTTTGTAATACTTGAGCATGGCTTCATATACAATAATAAGAAACATAACAAAGTAGTATAAAACCATTCAAAAGAATGAAAGAATTACAGGGTATTCTGAACTGAATAACAGAAAATGATCAATGGCTACTATAATATCTCATTTTCCATAAAAAATTTGTTTATACTATCACATATAATAAAATCCCAATGAGACACAAACCTGATAGAACCAATGGTAATAGAAGAATAAAAGCATGGTAAGACTTCAAAGCAAGATGATATTGAATCAGCATTGGCTGCCATAATGTTTTGTTTTCTTCAAAACAGCTGTTCATATCATCATACATAATAAAGTTAAACAAAACAGAATAAAACCATTCCAACTGATGAGTGAAAACATTAAAAGGCTTCAAAACTATGTAATTGGTGAATCATGATCACCATAAAATCTTATGTACTCTTAACATTTCTCACACTAGGGAGACTATGTGGTAATTATACATGTGAATTTGGTTTACTTTGCCTATGAGTATGGTGTCAAGTTGCATCCATTTATTTACAAATATCTCAGTGTGATCATTTTTTATAGCTTACTAGTATTCCATTGTATAAAAAAACCACAACTTTTTTTATGCATTCCTCAGTTGATGGGCACTTAAGTTGTTTACAAGATCTGGCTATTACAAATTGTGCTGCTATAAACATGGGTGCACATATATCACTGTGGTATGATGTTTTCAGTTCTTCTGGGATTATGCCCAGAAGTGGAATAGCTGGGTCAAATGGAACTTCCAATCTCAACTTTGTGAGGAACCTCCAGACTGACCTTCACAGTGGTTGCACCAGTCTACACTCATGCCAACAGTGTAGAAGAGTTCCTTTTTCCCCACAGCATCTCCAGCATTTATAATTGGTGGTTTTCTTGATCCTGGCCATTTGTTCTGGAGTGAGATACAATCTCAGTGTTGGTTTAATTTGCATTTCTCTAATGACCAGTGATACTGAACATTTTTTCATATATTTATTTGCCATTTGCATTTCTTCAGCTTAGAAGTATGTATTCATCTCAGATGCCCATTTTTGGAATGGTCTTTGACTTTTGAGGGTCTGCTTTTTTAAAATTCTTTGTAAGTTCTAGACAGAAGTCCTTTGTCTGACGGACAGTTCACTAAGATATTTTCCCAGTTTGTGACTTTTCTTTTCACTCTGCTGGAGATCTCTTTCAACATGCAGAAACTCTTTAATATTTCCCGTGCAGTTTGATTCTTGTTCAGGAATTCTCTACCTACCCCTATGTCTTCAAGATTTTTACCAACTTTGTCTTCCAAAAGATTTAGTGTTACTGTTTTAATATTTAGATCTTTGATCCATTTAGATTTTAGTTTAGTACATGGTGATAGGCATGGATCTAGTTTTAGTTTTTGGCATAAGGAGAGCCAATTTTTCCAGCACCATTTATTAAAGAGACTATCATTCTTCCAGCGAACATGTTTGGCCCCTTTATCAAAGATAAGGTGGTTGAGTGTGTTTGTGATTGTGGTTGTATCTTTCAATCTATTCCATTGATCTTCAGATCTGTTTTTATTCCAGTACAATGTTGATTTTATTACAACAACATATTTTTGTAGTATAACTTCAAGTCAGGGATTGTGATGCCTCCTACCTTGCCTTTGCCATTCTATATCTGTTATGGTTCCAGATGAATTTTAGGAGTGATTTCTCTAGATCTATGAGGTATGTTAGTGGTATTTTGATTTGGATTACATTGAATCTGTATAACAATTTTGGGAGAATGGCCATTATCACAATATTTATTCTTCCTATCCATGAATAAGGGATGTCATTCCATATTCTGAGGTCTTCTTCAATTTCTTTTTTCAGGGTATTATAATTTTCCCTGTATAGCTCTTTTACAGCTTTCATGAGTTTAATTCCTAAGTATTTCATTTTTTTGGATGCTAGTGTGAAGGGTATGGCTTCTCTCATTTCTCTCTCAGTGCTTTGTTGTTAGTATATAGGAATGCTATTGATTTTTGAGTGTTGACTTTGTATCCAGCTACATTGCTGAATTTATTTATTACATCTAGGAGTCTTTCAATGGAGTTTTGGGGGTCTTCTATGTAAAGTATCTTATCTTCTGCAAATAATGATAATTTAACTTCCTCTTTTCCTATCTTTACTCTTTATTTCTCTCTCTCTTGTCTAATTGCTCTGGCTGGTATTTCCAGAACTATGTGGAATAGGAGCAGTGATAAGGGACATCCTTGTCTTGTGCCTGATTTTAAGGTAAAGGATTTCAGTTTTTGGCTATTTAATATGATGTTGGTTGCTGGCTTGTCATAGATGGCCTTTATCATATTGAGGTTAACACCATCTATTCCAATTCTTTGTAAGGTTCTTATCATGAATGACTGTTGGACCTTATCAAAAGCTTTTTCTGCATCTATAGAGTTGATCATGTGGTTCTTACTTTTGGTTCTACTGATATGGTGGATTACAATTATTGATTAACATATGTTGAACCATCCCTGCATTCCTGGGATGAATCCCACTTGGTCATGTGTATAATCTTCTTGATGATTTGCTGCATCCAGTTTGCTAATATTTTATTGAGAATTTTTGCATCTATGTTCATTAGGGAGATTGGCCTATAGTTCTCTTTTTTAGTTGAGTCTTTCTCAGGTTTTGGTACTAGAGTAATATTTCCTTCCAGGAATGACTGAGGAAGAATTGCTTCCTTTTCAATTTCATTGAACAGTTTGAGGGGTCTCAGAATTAAGTCTTCTTTGTGTTTCTTATAGAATTCCACAGTGAATCCATCTGGGCCTGGGCTCTTCTTTGTTGGCAAGGACTTAATTATGTTTTCAATTTCATTAATAAAAATTGGGTTATTCAGTAGTTTTACATCTTCCTGACCCAGCTTTGGTAGTTCATGTGTTTCTAGGAAT
>PVJX010019263.1:0-35141 GCA_004027295.1 Dolichotis patagonum | reverse complement strand
AGGAAGAATTTAATTCTGGCCCTCAAAGGTCTGACATTTGTCCATGTTCACTGCTGTGTTTAGGGTTGGGGTCAGCCAGGCCAGAAGGACCAGGATGCAACTTAGACTGGGTCTTGGGGTTGCAATGGGAGATAGATCAGCACTTGGACCATGGGTCACAGTGCAGCCCTAGTCAAGGGCTCCCTGAGCAGGAAAGCTCACCTGCCGGATGTCCCTGGCTGGCACTTTCTGTGCAGGTGGTCATGATTGATGCCTTTAGAAAGAATTGCACCCCGACTCCACAGAGCAAGTGTCACAGAAGCCCTGTGCCCAGTGTGCTTCCTGGACTCTGTCCCACGTGCTCCCCCCAGCCTGGTTGTCACCAGTATTTTTTCCCCATAGTGACCATATCCTCAGTGTAATGGCCCCTGTGAGTTCTTCTGGCAAATTACTGAACCTCGGCGTGGTTTGGAGAGTTTTCTCCCGCCCAGGCCTGCAGCCGAGTGCTGCCTTGTGGGATTTCGGTCTCTCTATTTTTCATCTGCAGTTGGTATGAGATGTGGGGGTGAGGGGGTGGGTCCTTGAGTCTGCACCTGAAAACTTTGTAATTGCTCTTCCTTTAATACAATTCATTTTTCCTTTCTTACTCAAGAACTTGAGTGTATATGAGACACAGCCCAGCATAAGCACACCCCAGAATGCTCCAGGCTTGCTTTCAAAGTAAAACACACACACACACACACACACACACATGCATGCACATGCACAGTTCCATTCTAGATGAGTTTAAACAATGTGTGTAGTTATGTGCTATCTAGAAAGAGTGTCATATTTTGTGCTGTATCCCCCAAGTTTCTATCATTAGGAAGACATCACTCATAGCAGGAATGCTCACTAGCTCAAACTGGTTAATGGTAGCTTGATCAGGAGGGGGTGGGGAAGGTTTTGATTTGGAATTATTCAAAGTATCCTAATGGAACTCTGCATTAGTATAAATCTCTGTTTCCCTGGAATGAGCCTGCTGTGGGGAAAATGTATTTGTCCTTTTTAATGACAAGAGTGTTTTCCTTCTCTTCCTCCTATATTGTGAAAAGTGACTCCGTCTGCCTCCTGGGACTGTCCTGTGATTGGCTCTGATGCCCCCTGACATAAGCAGATGAATCTGTCAGTTTTGTGAATTCTGCTTTGAGCAAAGGCGTGGAGCAGCTCGTGACCCATGATAGGAGGGCAGGGGCCAAGTGCGATCGCTCCCGACGCCTGCCCCGCTGGTGTGCCCGAGGATGGCACGGCAGAAGGTGCCAGCCCGAGCTCCACCTGGAAGTGGCAGTCACGCTATGCACGCAGGTGAGACTCAGGGGGACCCAAACAGCACTGTGCGGCCCTGGCCAGACACCCGGCAGAGCAGAAAGTGGGCCACGTGCTCGCCCCACACAGCCTCCACCTCCTGCGCTGTGTGCCGTGCAGAGCCCCCCCCCCATGGCTGCTGGCGGGTGGGCCAGGGCACCACCTACTCCTCCCCTCACACAACCGGTGCCTGCAGCTCCAGGTTAAAAGCTCTGAGCCACTGCCACGTAATCCCCGGGTCACTGTGGGAAAGTTGCCCATTTATGAAAGGAGCAAACACCACTTACTTGAAAATGTTGCTATAAAGATTCAGTGAAAAGAACATGTATAGAAGAAAGTGTCTGGCTTGCAATAAATACTTGGTAATTGACAGCTTTGTTACAACAGCTGTGTAAAGAATGTATTTTTCAGATCATGAAACTGGATTTAGAAGTTGAAACATTTTTCCGAGGCTGTTCTGGTTTTTGTTATAAAGCACCCACTACTCTAAGAATGGTACTTACTGCTTATATGGTACATTTAATAAGCAAATGAGAGGCATTACTATTTCTATTATCTTTCTAAAATTATGTTTGGAAGAAGCATTTTGAGAGCAATGTGATAGCAGCATGTGATACTTCTAGAATATATATGCACGCGCACACACATCCTGGCTAAAGGGCGGCAGACACGCCTGTGGGATTGAAATGTTTTCCTTATGCAGCCCAGAAGCGGCAGGCACCACAGCACCCAAATGAGCTCTTAAGATACACTTTTCCCCACAAGAAATGATGTTCCTTGTAGAATGGCTGCTGGCAGATCCGGGTCCTGGAAATGTGATGCGCAAGTTGAACCCAGGAACATCGCGTTAGGAGGAAGAGAAAAGGTGTGCTCAGAGACCATGGGGCCGCAAGGACTCCGAGCCCAATGTGAAGAGCCTTTCTGATGAAACGACTGAAATAGACAGAAATGCACGCAATATGCTCAGGAGATCGAAACATACTTAAAACAGCAGCAACTACAACAACCACCACCTGACAAGGTCTGGTGAAAAACAGATCAGTCACCTGTGGAAGCTGTGGTCAACCCCAGACTTTATTTTGAAAGCTGGCAAACAAAAGAAAAGCATCAGGTTTTCCCCTGGAATTTTATATGGACTCTAACACTGAGTAACTAACTAGAGATTTGTCTTTGTGGTAATGTTCTAGGTAATGAATAAGAAATGGGATATTTAATGTATCATCATTACTGTCTCCTACTGAGTGAGTGTCTGAGCCTTCAAGGGCGTGCTCCGAGTATTACAAAGGAAGAGACAACCAACCACATTTAATCACATCCACCCTGCTCCACACATACAAAACACAAGCTCAAAGCCGACCGAGCCTCTGTATTCAACTAGTGACTCCGGAAACAGACAAGAGGAGCGTGTGGAAGCACACTCAGCCACCACCTGGCCACTCCAGGCTGCTCTGTCCAAGGCAGCCCCGGCACTGACTGGACACAGAGGGAGCGCATGAGACTCTGAACCTGGGGCCTGCCCCGCGGAGTGACCGAACCTGTGTCTGACTCAGGCGGGGAGACAGCGGGGGTGGCTGGAGAAACCCTGGCCATGTGGTCAAAGGGTGATTGCTCCAACCAAAACTGCAATAACAGAGAAAGAGAAATCTATAGATTTAAAATACTTATGAAAACAATCAACTGCTTGCCACCTGCAGACATTACCTGCATTCTAATCCAAAAAGACTAAAAGGACCTGTCTATGAGACCACCTGGCACTATGTCAGGAATCTGAACACTTGACAGCATATTTGGAATTCCAGCCTGTTTAAATGTGATCATGGTGTTGTTGTTATGTCATCTTTAAGTCCTTACAGCCTAGCAGTGCATAGAGGAGACTGTGATAGAGGAAACGACGGAAGATCCGAGTGACCCGGAGGAGGGAGGCAGTGAGGGCATGAGCTGTCCCCTGAAGTCTGCTGCAGTTGGTGCATTATCGTACGGTTGTTCATTACACTGTTCTGTCTGCTTTTCTACACAGTGGAAATTTTTGGTAATAAAGTGTTGATGTCAAAAGAACTCCACTGTTGGGGGAAGCCTTGGCCCACAGCGCAGCCCTGGCTGGAGACCATGGGCACTGACCATGTCACCGTGACCTCCACTGATCTCATCCTCCCTTCCCGCCCTTGACAGCAGATGACACCATCCTCCTCAGCAGCTGAAATGAGTCTGATGTCTCCTGTCTGCTCCTCCCCAGTGCAGCCTTGGGGTGTGGAAAGAGCCATGGGTGACTCTTCCTGCAGAAACTTGGACAAGGTGGGAGCCCCTTTGCTCTGCGCATTCTGCGCCTGTGGTGGCATCTGCCCCTGTGCCGATGGTCACTTGCCTTCTGCCCTTGGTGCGCCCTCGACAGGGCGCACTCTTGTCTGGGACGCAACGGTCTCCCAGAGAACCTGGTTGCTGTATGCAATGCGCGTGCAAGGACAGCAGCCTTGGGAAGCTGGGCAGAGGCCCTTCGCCCTCTGGGGCCAGGGCTGCTGTCTTCAGAGAGGGGTAAGGGCGTGATTCGAATGGTGGCCACTGAGAGCCGGAGAGGATGGCAAGCCAAGCGGCCAGTTTATACTGGGAGGGTCGCATGTGCCAGCCCTCGTGCCGTGCAGCCCTGCGCTCCCATGGTCGCCCCCCCCCCACACACATAGACCCGAACAGGGCCCTCAGCCGCGCTGGGATATTTTGGAAGCAAGAGAACAAAGTAAAGCAGATCTAGCACTCTAGCATTTATTTACTTCTTGACAGTGTTACATTTTAAGTTCCTCTTGCCAACGTGTCTAGTCTGGCTCCTAACACGAGTGGGTGCGAGTCAGCCACGGAACAGGGCTGGGCTGCACTGGGATCAGGACCCGAAGCGCTCAAAGCCCTTCAGTGGTGGCACTTGTCTCTGACTCGGCTCTGGCAATCTGGGTGGATTAAAAACTGGTGGTCAATTTAACACCAGCTGAATTAAGTCAGCAGGATGCTGCGTGTAGGTGGCAGAAAGTTGCAGTATAGAGAGACATGGTGAGGAAGAGTAGGGCGTTGTGGGTTCTCAAGCGTTACTGTTCGGAGCTGTTGGTTTTCCTGGAGGAGCACGTCATGCCGGCTCCCCTGATATGAGCTCAGATATCATTGGAGGAGCTTGGGACGCTGTCGCTGAAAGTGGCTGTGGTTCACTTTGGGGAGCTCTGGTCCTTACTTTGTTTCTTCCTGGCTCCTAAGGGGAACATGTGTGCTGTTAATCTCCAGGACAAGCGTGTCACACTGGCTCAGTGACATGTACTCAACTGTTTTCAGAAGCCCTCAGGACCTTTGCCCTCTGGGGCCAGGGCTGCTGTCTTCAGAGAGGGGTAAGGGCGTGATTCGAATGGTGGCCACTGAGAGCCGGAGAGGATGGCAAGCCAAGCGGGGGCTGCCGGACAGAGCAGCCTGGAGTGGCCAGGCGGTGGCTGAGTGTGCTTCCACATGCTCCTTGTTGCTGAGGATGGCTGTGGTACTTTGCAGGGGAGCCCTGGTCCTTATCGTGAGTGTCATTTCTTGGCTCCAGTGTAGAACCCTCAACCTACGGGCACAGATCTTTCACTAGGCTGGCACAGATTTTCGAGGTTTCACTGCTGACCTTTGGGCCTTTCCAGTGTAGATCCATAAACCAGATATGCACGAGTCATTGTCATGGGCTCTAGACCTCCACTCGGACCGTGGGAGGCGCTGTCATGGGCTCCAGGTCTTCAGCTGGACTCAGGCAGGACACTGCTGTGGGGTCCAGGCCCTCGGTTGAATTTTCTTGGGTCTTCCGTGTTGTGGGCAGATTTCCTGCACTCTCTTATGTTTAATTCGGGGTGACCATCGTAAAATAGTATAAATTCTGGGTCCTGTATGTAACTGTTTTCCTTGTAACCCCTGACTACAACACCGGGTTTAAACTGGGCTGTTCTCTGGGCTTGCTGGCCGGTGGCGGGGGAGTGGGTGAGGCAGGTTCTGGTGTGGGAACAGCCCGACCTGAGCCAGGGGAACCTCGGGGGCCCTGTGGGCCTTGAATTCCGCCCTTTCCCGGGAAATCCCTGCACCTGGGCCCACCTGTTTCTCTGAGTGCTCAGTTCCTACGCATCTGGAATTAATCTGCTGATCTGGAATGAACCCCACCCTTCCTTGTAGGTGGTACTTCTTCACGCGGAGCAGCAGGGAGGCCTGTTTTATAACCCTTTTCCGTCACATTCACTTGATCAGACATGGTCTGATTAACAAATATTTACCGAGTTATTACAGACCAATCTTGAGGCAAACACACTGCAGACCTATTTCACGGAAACTAAGTTCCTGTTTTTCTTACCTTCTACTACGTATGTGCTACAGCTGGGGCCTGCCTAGCTGGCCGGAGATTTCACGCATTTATTGGTGACGTGTGGACTCTGGCACATGTGTGGACCCATGTTAAAATATATGTGTTTCCTGTAGGTCCGCTGCACAATAAAATCAGTTTTAAAAACCGCACAGAAAGCAAAGGCGCCACTGTCTGTGGTAATTGCCTTTCTTGAAGCCTGGTTCTCTCCTTGGACTCGGCGCTCTGAGAAGCAAGTGGCCAGGATCCGACTGTGCCAGGCTTCAGTGCCAGTGCAGGTTCCCCGCCCGGCCCTGCTGCCTCGGCCCCTCCGGCGAGCGCCTTCGTGGTAAACTAAGGCAACGCGGAGTGAGGAAGCGGCACCACCAAGCTCCAGATTCTTAATGGAAACACGGACAGTTTCAGCTGCTCTCCAAAGTAACCCCACCAGCCGGCTGTGCCTCCACCTCTTACGTCCAGATCTGCCTCAAAGCCAGAGTCGGGGTGCCCACTCGCCGCCACCGTGACACCCAGCGCATCTCCAGATCTGACTTCAGCCGAGATGAGCGTTCTCTCGTGAGAGGTGTGGCTGGAAGTCTGAGGGGCATCATTCAGCTGAGAAACCAAGCTGCTGGCACTGCTAGGCCTGCGGCAGGAAACCCAAGAGTGGACGGTGTCCAGGTGGCAATCAGCAGGCTGAGGGCCCTCCACATGTGTCTGGGCCCACTGGCCCAGAGGCCATTGTCTCTCTCCTTCTCCTGCTTAACTCCTGGAGCAGCAGCTCACCTGTTCCTTCGTGACAGAACTGAGACTCATTCACAGTCTGGTACAGCTGAACCCAGATCCCAGGGATGCCATTCTGGCAGAATGAGAGCCAGGTCACCTGTCCGTCTCGGACCTGCCGTCTGCATGGGGCCATCTGCGCTTCGAGCTGCGGCCTGGCAGGGCCACCAGCTTCTCGCTCCTCCTCCCCGCGATGCCCGAAGTGCAGGGCTGGCCTTGGGAGGTCAGCAGATGAATACGTGTTTGGAGAAAGTAACATTTCCAGGACCGGAAACTGCGGCACTGACCTTGTGGTGTCCTATTAGAGCTTACATTAAGGCTGTTGTGAAGTCATTGTTATTTTTAAACCTGAGGTCAGAGGCTAAAAAGCAAAAGCACAACTTCATCAAGGAAAATTTTGAGGGTCTAGTTAGGATGAGGCAGTTTTTTTCATGGTTATGATTTCTCAGTGTGTAATAAAATATACATACAAGAGAAGATATAATTTAAACCATTTTTGAATGTGCAGTTCCATGCCTTTATGTATACCAATATGGTACAATCTCCATTACCATTTATCTCCAGAGTTCTTATCATCTCATTCTAAAATTCGGAAACCCCAGGCACTGGTAGCCAGGGCTTTGCTTCCTATTGACTATATTGGTGTCTTACAGAAGTGGAATACACTTTAGTTTTCCTCCTTTTGTGTTTAGATTATTTCTCCTATCACGTTTTTGAAGCTCATTCATGCTGTAGCAGGGATCAGAATTTCATCCCTTTTAAGGCCAGGAAACATTCCAAAGCGTGGCTATATTATATTTATTCATTGATAGACACTTGGGTTTTTTCCGCCTTCGGGTTTTCTGAATGCTGCTGCTTTGAGCATTCATGCAGAAGCATCTGTCCCAGACCTGCTTGTATTCTTTGGGGGCAGACAGAAGTGGGAATATAGGTGATGAACTTGCATCACCAAGTCACCTGAAATCATAGAAGCTACAAAAACCTTTTTTGTCCAGTTGTTTTGGCTCCTTTTTTGTTGTCATCTATACTGGCTCTTTGGAATCACTGGCTTCTAAGTGATTAGGGTGTCCATGTCACTTCTTCCAAATCCTCTTCAGGTTCCCCGCCCCGCCCAGTGCTGTTAACTCAGTTTGAATCATCTTGGAGTCTAACGCGACCTACAGCCAGCCTGTGAGAAGGAAGTGAGGGAATGAGCGGCTTCTGCGTTACGTTCATGTCTGATGAGAAGTGCAGGTGGCCGCTATGTTTGAACTCAGCCGAGTTCTGTAATAGGTAGTATGTAAATGTGAAATGTATACCTTCACATTTTGTGAACTTCAGGAATCGTAACTGTAACATAGTACTGCTCTGTTCAGAATTTCCAGCTCTTTGAAGAATAATAAGAATAGAAATCTGTGCAAAAACTACCTGCACAACAGTTAATGAACACAGTCCGCTGTTACAGTGTGGGCTTGTAAATGAAACACTAGGGGCCTCTGACCAGTGAATTCCAGCCATTTCCCGTCTGGTTTTGCTCCTCAGAAGTAAAACAAAATGTCCTCTGCTCACTTTCTACAACAGTTCTTTGGGGGAGTCAAGACGAAAGGCACTTTTCTTCTTTTCTTTCATTCAATATTTTAATTATAGGGATGACAAAATAACAGTGTCAAAGAACTGGTGATCTAGGGTGAAAACACTCCTGCCAAACCTTCCCTGCGCCTGGCTCGTGCTCTGGGAGCAATGCCACGCGTGGGATCTGCTTTACCACCTGCCATCGCCTGGCAAGTGGGTTTCACTCTGACGTGACGCCCACCTTCCTCTGATGGGCATGCTTGGTGGCTCTGGAGTCTCATTGTGAATGCACCATCTCCCCATTTCTAAGGGCTGAAGCGTTGCCTCTGTCCACGGTAGCTGCCCAAGTGTCTCACAAATGGGTGTCTGGAATCCTGCAGCTCCTTCCATTGACAGCGTCATCAGTGCAGCTGAGGAGTTAGAACCATCTCTACTAGGAGGAGCAGGCCTTGCTGTGTTGACAGAAGTTTTAATTGTACCCCATAAGGATCAAATATGTTAGGCAAATCAGGTCAGGAAACCCACCTCTCTCAGTCTGCCAAACCCTCTCTCTGCCTTTTCCCATTGTGTGGGAGAAGCGTGTCAGCACAGTTCCCGTTGTGACAAGAATTCACATCAAAACACTCATGGGTGCCTCTGCCTCCATGGCCCACCATTGTCTCCCTGTCTCTGTTACCTAGCAACAAGACCATCTCCTCTGTGCAGGCAGATAATCGCTATCATATATTAGTTTGAAGCACTTCTCAGTCTTTCTTTTATTATTGAAAACTTTCAAAAATACCCTTCTTTTCACATGCAATTTAGATTGCCTGTACTTTCTGAGGTACAAGACTGCAAGGGGAAATTTGTGTGCGACTTTTAGCTTGCTTCTGTTTCATCTCTACCTCAAGGCCTTGCAATGTGGCTGAAGAGAGAGGAGCAGAGCACATGTGGCCACCAGGACCCCTGAAGGTGACAGTGTCTGCTCAGGCATCAAGGCCTCCCACCTTGAAGCCCACTTTGCCTCTGCTTAGGATCCCAAGGGCCACATCAGGTGAGGTGGGACTCCCCATTGCCTCCTGTTATGGGGGTCCCTGGAGAAAGGTCTGAAGAAAGGGACCACTCACAAAAACACCTCGTCAGTGCCTGCCAGTTACCAGTCAGTCCTTTTTGAGAGGAGTGAGGGAGACGGGACCAAAAGCTAAAATGTAAAAGCCACAGGGTCACAAAAAGGACTCTGTCATGGAGTCTGTCTATCTGTCTCTCTCTCCCTCTCTCTGTCTCTCTCTTTCTCTCTCTCTCTCTCACACACACACTACTGCTTTTGTCTCTTTGCAGTTGGTTAGGTGTTTTCACACTGAACATAGTGTCTTAGGCGTAGACAGCACAAGGAAGAAGGAGATTGCGCAACAGCACGCTGAAAGCCAGTATTCCTGGCTGGGGGACTGGGTGCTGTGAACGCTGAGCATCCGCAGGACCCCTAGAACTGGCAAAGCTGCAGGCACTGCGGGCTTCACTTCCTCCCAGGGACCTCTGGGTGCTGCGGCAGGCGCCAGGCTGCCTGGGCGGTCCCCCCATCAGCAGTCTTCACAGGCTCACAGTTTCACCCTTCCTCTCCACTGACAGTCTTCTGCTCACAGCTCTCCACGCAAATGTCAGGCTGTACCTTGCCATGTCCTTTGCTCCAGGACTGCCTGCCCTTCCTCATCAGAGCCGCTGTGACCCTGGGTGTCTCGGAAACAGCTCGCACTCTCCATCCTCCGCCCCCTCTCGCCGCAGGCACCTGCAGGACCTGCACAGCCTGAGACACCCTTGCACAGGGCCTCTCGGGGCAGGGCTTCTGCCCCAGGCTCCCCCGTGCCCTGCTCTGGCCATGGAGTTGCTATAAGGTCCTCAGCTGCATATTTCCACGCATGGGAGGCTCACTCTTCACACGTCATGGGACAAGACCCCAGGACAGCCTCCATGCTGGCAGACTGTCCTGCACAGGGTGCCAGGCACCCAAAGCGGTGGCATGAGGAGGGTTTTGTGCACATCATCACATTTTATACATCCAGAGAAGAGGTCTACAACAAATCATCTCTTAAAAAGGAAGCATCCCCTTTAAAGCATCAGGCACACCCTAAGCCAATCTTTTGTAAGTGGTGAGATTCCTTTATGATTTTATAGAGTAAACCCCACTCCACGGAGCTGCATGACAGCAGTAACAATTCCTGTCAGGGGCTTGTGGAAAACACTTGCTCAATGGGGCGTGCCTGCTCCCACACCCTTTCTCCAACAGGACCTTCTGTACTCTGAAGGGAGAAGACCCTTGAGGGTAGGACCATGTCTTCCACATCTTTGCTGTTTCCATGGTAACACTCGCAGCCTATGGAGAGCAGGCAGCGTTTTTTGTTTGTTGAAGAATGAATGGTTGGATCAAGCGTCTCATGTCATAGCAGTGGTCTTTGGAAGACTTATGGTTTTGAAAAGTTAAAAAACAAAACAAAAAACAAACAAAACAGAGTTAATTGGCCGTGCCAATGTAACCAGGGCAGAGAACTGATAATTTTTAAAAATGACATTACAGAAGTAAAATTAACAAAAAATATTCCATATTAAGTTGAAGTCTTTAATTTCTTTCACTTTCAATATTATTTATTCTCATTCTTATAAGGAATGCTAAAGAATTTATGAATTATCTCACAAACCATTTTAATACATACTTACATAGAGGCGTACAGTAGATGCATATCTATATATGACATGCTTTGTAAATTATATAAAATTTATAATACTGGTATCAGACTCTTCTATGTGTGACTATGTGACTTGTTTTTTTCACTTAACTTTGTGTTTGTGAGTTACCATATTGTGAACAAGTAAATCTGATTGAATTTTTATCATTTGCAGGAAGTATGCTACATTTAATTTACCCAGCCTTCCCATGCTCAGGTTAGTAGGGTATTTCCTGTCTTCAGGGCTGCAAGAAGCATATCTTGGGCCTGCATGAAAATACCAATATCCCAGATCCCTGGTTCATAAAATATGCTCATTTTCATATTCTTAGTCTATAACCAAATCACTTCCTGCCGTGTTTGTGCAAATTTACACTCCACCAGCAGCAAGTTTGCTTCCCCCATTCTTGCTACATAAGCACATTCTGTATTTTTATTCCACCAGGCACAAAAAGGACAATCTCTTCAGTTTTCTGTTTTGTGACTGAAACAGTCAAATTCAGCAATCCTTAAGTGATTACTAGTACAGAGTCAATAATTACAATACGCCATAACATGCGGATTTATGCTCGTCACTGTTAATGCAGTGAATTCCAATTAAGATCAAGTGACAGGAAGGGCCAAGTGCAGAGACGTTAGCACAGCAGAGCTGGAGTGGGCTTCCGTGTGCTGCTGAATTGAAAACAGTGCTCAGGGCGCCCAAACTTGCCTGGACTTGTGCCTGCAGGTCGGTAATAAATGCCACGGAGCATCATACCTCTAGTCATTTTGGTTTAATTTATATACAAAAAAATCCTAATATAAATGGTATTTCAATGCTGGGAGATTTCCTAAAGTTAGCTTGGTATCTACATCTTTAAAAAAGTAGCTTAATTATCATCTTAAATAAGGTAGAACAGCACTGCTGAGGGAATGCGGATAAATGCTGACGATACAATTATTTCTACATCAGGGTTTTCGTGATGGGACTCAGCAGACGCCAGCCGTGTGGCTGTGATTAAAAAGGGAAATGACTGGAAGGCTGGGGCGGGGTTTGAAGAAAGTGAGGAGTCAGGACTTGCAGGCCCGAGGTGTACAAGTGGATCACCCTCTAACATGGGTTGCTGTGACAGCCAGGAGCAACCGCAGTTCTCCCCATTCCATTTTGGCCAGCCGGAGGGGGAGAGAAAGAAAGACTGGCCCAGCTTCAGTCACCTGCCCTGCTCTTGCGCAGAGAAGCACAGGGCCCCTGGAGTGAACCCACTGAGAGGCCACACACGGACAGCTCATCTCCCCGAGGAAACCAGCGCAATTAGGGGTGACTGTGCGATGTGTGGTCTGAACAAGGAGACCGAGCTCCCGGTGGAAAGGGGATCAAGAGACACAGGGAGGAGAGGACACAGGACGGAAAGAGGATCAACGTGCATTATGTGCAAGCAAACTGATTGCTTGAAATCAGAATTCAGATGTCCTTTGCCCTGCAAAACAGTTTTTCTCCTACTACTCTAGTCCCTGTTTTTATTAACTGCAGAGACAAGGCCTCGGGCCTCAGAACCTTCCTCATCCATTTTGCTCCTTGGCCACCTGTGGGGAGGACACACCACAGGGGATTTGGCAATTACCGGAAAACCAGACTATCAAGGACCGAGGGCAAGGTGAAATCTCGGTTTCCCAGGTCTCTTGGGTCAGGGGACTGCGGGACATGGAGCAGGGAAGCAGGACCCCAGCTGTTTCTGTTCTGTGAGTCATTAGTGCACCCATGGCACAATTCAGGCTTCCAGGTCTTGGGACGATGTGCCCCCAGCCTCTTGAGAGACGAGACACCCCTCAGCCCGGGGCCCTAACGAAAGGTGGGCTTCTGGTGGAAGCAGGGTGTGCAAACACTGCCAGCTACAAACAACAGCCTGCACCAGTGGGTTTACTATGTACGACTCTGCTTCCTTTCTTATGAGCCATGGATGCTTCTGTACTAAACTTAATCTGAAAAAAGTGTACGATTACTGTCCTTACTTGAGGAATCCGATTATTCAGGCAATGCGTCAATTAAGCGCTTAAACTCCTTTGGTCTCAGCTGTCCCTGCTTCTGGCCAAGGTAGGACAAGGCATTTGTCGTAACCATGGCCTGTTCACACCACCTGTGCTTCTCGCCTGCAGGGCAGAGCTCCAGGAAAGTGATCCGGTGCTGCGGTTCCTTGGGACGTGGTCAGGGTGCTGACCCCGCCTCTGCCTCAGAGCTGTCCATGTGTTCCTGTTCCCAGCGGCTGCTTTGGGCCGAGCTGTCCTCTAAGGACTGACACTCCAGAGTGGCCGCCTCAGTCACTGGCTTCTCGGGGTCAGATTCTCCCACAAATACGCACTGAGCTCACTCCTAGCCGACATGGGAGGCAGACACAGCAGGCACTCGCGAGAGCAAGGTAGGCCGGGCGGAAGTCAGCTACAGTTGGGTCTTATGGTCTTGGAAGAGGCAAACGTGACACAGACATTCACGTGACTGTGACCCGAGGGAGAAGGGGAAAGGCCCAGACAACAGCGGAAATTCTGAAGAGAAAGTGCTTATTTCTGAGTAGGACAGTGGTGGTGCACCTATGGCACATGTGTTACTTGCTAAGATAAATATAAGGTCTGGGTTGGTTTTTTTCTAAGCTAACACTTCAGTATTCAGGTTTAACCACAGCACTGGTGGTTTGTGATAAACACAGCAAGTGAGTTTCAGGGCAGTGTGGGCACTCGTCTCCGAAAGGTTGGCCACCCCCGGACAGGGCGACGTGCTCCTTGGTTGGCCTCCATGACAAGGCATCAGAGACTGTGTCTCAAACAACACAGGTTTACTGTCCCACAGTTCTGGAGGCTGGACGTCCAAGACTGATGTCTTACAAGACAGGTCTTCTGCGGCCCTCGGCTTGGCTTGTCTATAGTCATCTTGTTCTGACATCTGCATGGCATTTTTCTCTGCCGTACTCTCCTTTTACAAGAACACCAATCACTAGATTGGAATCCATTTATGTAATCTCATCGGACCTTAATTACCTGTGCAAATACCCAACCTTCAAACACAGTCACATCTGGGATACTGAGTGTTAGGAATTCAAAATATAAATCTGGCCTAACGTGATCCAACACAGACTAGGGCTTAGGGGTGGCCTCATGAGGGTGGTCAGGTACGGAGCAACCCTCGGGGAAGCAGCCGACTTCGGGTCCGACACACAGCCTAGCCAGGGCCTCTGGCCCTGGAGTTTCACTGGGCAGCAGGAAAACCTTAGCTCTTTCACTGAACGTCTGACCTGGAGACTGAAGGCTGGGCCAGGATAGATTTCTTATAATCGCAGCAAGAGGAAAGGCTCGAGAATGGATCTTCCTGAGGGGAGGCCAGAGGAGAAATGTGTGGAAGCCAGGAACTCCGGTCCTAGGATGCTGTCCGAGCCAGTGAGCTACATTAGTCCAGCACCGCCCCTCAGTAACCCTCCCTTCCACCCCACTCCTCTCTTCCTTTTTTTTTTTTTTTTGTTGCTGTTTTATTATTCAAGAAATTAGAATGTGATCTTTTGGTCACTTGTCACCCCAAGAAGTCCAACTTCAAAAGCTTCAGTGAGACTGTCATAGACTAGTGATAAAAACTTTATAAGGAAAAGTGTCTTCAGATGGAATTAGGAAATAAGAGGATAAAACATTTGAATGTATATGTCAGGTGGATAATTCTTAATAGTTGAACAGAATTAATAATCATAATTAGGTCTAATTTTAATTTTAAGCAAGGCTAATCACTCAGAGAGACAGGAAACTACAGACTTGCCACCTTCTCCTACCCCAGACTCTTGAGGAGGGAGGGTTGTGAGCAGGTGGCTCTCCGCACACCCGGGTCCTCCTGCTCTCCATTGTAGCGTCTTATATCCCGTCACTGTCTCCCCCCAGTGTAAAATAATACGCTGCACCAGACTGCTGAAACAGTCTGGAATAGCATGGGGCAGATAAGATCTTTCCTTCTGTCATGTGGATTGTCCTAGAGGGTAGAATTGAAAGGAGTCTTGGAAAATTATTGGAATATGTAAGATAATAAAGTATATAGGAAAACTTGGATAGGACATTGCTGGGCTTTCCCCATAGCAGGGACATGTAAATGCGTTAAAGATAATTTAAGATAACTTTATTGCTTTGTTGACCAGACTTCTGAAATGTCATGGTTGCTAAAAAAGGGAAGAAACAGGTTGTGGCTCCTATAATAGGAGATTTAGTTTTCAAAATGTTGGGCTATTAAACACTTAATTGTCCACTTACAGAGACAAATTCTACTATACCAACTTGTTTCTCAAAGAATATTCATTTTAAAAAGTGTCTTTAAAAAGACTAAACCAATGCAAAAATGACTATGATAAAATATTGAGTATACATAAAAGAGGTGAGAAAACTGTAAATGCCATGTGACTTCAATTACATAAAATAAAAGCACACATATTTAAGAATGGAAAGGTTGTAAAGATGGTACCAAAGTTTTAGCAAGTATTTATGATTGGGTGATGGCAAAATTGGTATTTTTTTCTGTCTAGTTACATGTATTTCCCAATCTTTTTTAATATTCATGAATTTCTCTCATAAGTAGAAAGCACTTATAATTACCTAAAAAGTCTGCCTGCTCCAAACAGTGGAGTGTATTGATCTGCTCTCTCATTGCTGGACACGAAACCTGAGAATCACACTTCAAAGGAAGGCAGGTTTTAAGTTAATGCCTGGTTTGGGGGATTTAGTCCATAGGTTGCTGTGAACTCATGGAGAAGGGTGTGGCTGAGCAGAGCTGCTGGATTCCTGGTGGCCATGGAGCAGAACAGAGGAACAGCACCAGATGGGAATGGGTTGTTACCAGGTGTAGCACCTAAATCCACCCACCCAAACCTCCCCAGCAGTGTGCTTTACTAATCAGAGAGACATTTCTCATCCAATGAAGTTGGCACATCAGGATTTATGGACACAATCCACCTCTGGCCAACTTTACACCCAAACACATTTCCTTAAATCATGCTTTATCACCAAATAGACAGTAACAAGCTCATAATTATGCCTAACATAATAGAATTATCCAGTGTACAATTGGGAAGGCAATAATCCTTTCTCCAGTGTCAACAGTTCTAGAATTTTGCAGAAGTTCAAGTCTCTTCTGAGACTCAAAGCAAACTCTTAGCTATGAAACTGCAACGTTTTTAAAAAGTTACATAATCCCAAAGTACAATGTCACCGGGAAAATATTCTCATTCCCAAAGGGAAAAATAGAGGGATAGGAAAGAATCTGACCAAAGAAAGACTGAAAATCACTAGGGCAAACTTTAAATCCTGGAGCTCCACGTCCAGTGTCCAGGGCAGTACTAGTGCAATGTGAGCCTGAAAGGGCACATACGGCCATTCCCGTGGCCATACCAGCCCATGAGCCCTCTCTTTTGGGTTTGCTCTAGTCATGACCTGCAGGTTCGCAGCTAACATTCCATATTCCTGGCATCTACATCTTTCTGGGGTCTGTGCTTCACCTTTGGTTTCATCCTATAGTTTGGTGCATGGGAATGTGTGCAGCGGTCCCTTGTCTGGCCTTCCAGAGGGTCCTTTGGAATACAGGTGAAAGCTTCCCTGACTGCACAGTCCTTGCATTCTGCATGTCAATAAAACTAGCATCATAGGAATGACACCACGGTCTGGTGTGGTGCCTGGGTCCCAGGCCCCATTGGACCATGGCTACAGCGGTCCCGAGTGCCCACATGGCTGAACACGTGAAGTGAATCTCAGGGAGTGAATTCTTTGGGAAGCTCTTCTCCACCAGGGTCTCAGGGACTCTCTCTGCAAATGGAAGGTTGACCCTTTCAAACCTTTGAGCCTGCCATGAGTGAAATTTTGGTGATTCCTGGAATACCCTCAAGTCACTTTGTACAAAGCAGTTGGTTTCTTTTTAATGGTGTTAATCTCTTAAGAGCGACACCTCTTTGGCTTCAACCTTATACATGATTCCGTCAGAGCCAAAATTCACTGTTTTAAAAGCTTTCTACTCTACTTTTTGCCCTGAATCTCATTACAAACAGGACTAAAAGTAACCAATAGTATCCATGTTAAACCTGCATGTTTTGAAATTTCTTCTGCCAGATTAGTTAGTCCACTGCCCTTAATCTCTGTCTTCTCCAAAGTCTCAGTAAGTGGGTAAAATGTAAATAAATTTTGTCACAGTACAACACACATGGCCTATAGTCCAAATGTCAATGGAGCTGGGGATTTAGCTCAGCGGCATAAGCGCCTGCCTTGCAAGCACGCAGTCATGAGTTCTATCCCTGGTACTGATTAAAAAAAATAAAAGAACAAATGCCAATGGAAGCCCTATTGTCACCTGAAGCCTCCTGAGCCTGGCCTTTGCTGTCTGCATTCTGATACAACCTGGCCAGGAGGAGGGCACAGGGTCGCCCAGGATGTGCTCCTTGAGCACCCACCAGGCTCTGTTTACAGCTTTGTAGGGTTCCTGCCGCCCACTTCTCCAAATCTTTCCAAGACCCCTCTATACACTAGTTCTAAAGACTTCTAAACCAGTCAAGTACAGTCGCAGGGATGACCCCACTTCTCTGGCACTGACTTGCTGATTAGTCAGTTTGCTTGTTGCTCACTCACAGTTTAGAGGTGGAAAGGTTTAATGGGGGCACTCAGCCATAGCCCGCCGGGTCTGAGGCAGGAACCTCACGGCACGAGGGCGTGGCAGGGCTGTTTAGTTCACAGTGGCTAGAAAGACGAGCAGGGGAACAGTGATGGGCAGGAACATATCCCAAGGTCCTTTCCACCCAGACACACCCAGAAGCAGCTTTACTAATGTGCTGGGTGTGCTTAATCCAGTGAGGTAGACATACTGGATTAATGGTCATAAGGAGTTGCTTTAAGATAAATTTCTCTTCACAAAGTAAGTTTGAACTTCCATACTCTGAAAGATTTATAAAGAAATCAGAGAATGATTTAACCCACAATACCAAATAATAAGTGTCTCACCCAAAGGAAATTGCAAAGTCATCTGTCATCATTTTATGAACTCTGTTCATACTCTGTGATAGGTTCTCATTTCATTACTGTGTGTTTTCGGATGAGAGAGAGAAAATGGCTTTGCAGGATCACAAAGGAGTGGGTCATAAAGAGCTGGAAAACTCATCACAACCCGGCCAAGGACAGGGTACAGGGACACACAAGGTGCACTCCTCCCTGGGCTCCGGCACCGGTGCCAGGTCCTATGGAAGCAGCAGGGCCAGTGTGGCTGGAGGTGGTGTCACAGGGCGTGTGAGAGTACACAACAGAGAGACAGAGACACAGAGATAATGTCTCCCCCCCTTGATGCTTGGGTCTAAATCATCACCTTGATCCTAAAGGGAAAGTTTTGCTGCTGCCTAACTCAACTAAATATTTAAATGTTAGCAGTATTTATGCTTACAGTGGGAAAAATCTTCATCTTCAGCAAAGAGGATCCTAAGTGACGGCAAGCAGGCCGTTCAGATGGCAAGGTGGGGAGGTGTGGGAGAGGCGGGAGCACTCGGGAGAGGAGAGTGACAGACTCACGTTTTCTGAGGCTCCTGGGGTAATGCAGGAACCAGAGGCCCTGACCAGAGCAGAGGTCTCCAGTGTAGCTTTCTGTCAGCCTGGGTCTTTTTAGCACATCCTGTTAGTCAGCTTTCTGGTTGCTGGGACAAATTACTGTCACAATGTAGAGGAGGACAGGTAGGTTTGAATCTTGGAGGGCTCACTCACAGGAGGCGGGCTCCAAGGCAGGACTGTCCCAGCGGAGGGCGTGGCTGGCGGGCTGGACGCAGAGCAGGGAGCACCACCAGAGAGGAAGGGCCAGCACCAGACAGAGACCCCAGGGCCACGCCCTGATGACCCAGACACACCCGGAAGTGTGCTCCCCAACCGCCTAGGCGTGTGCCAAGCCACCCAGCTGACAGCGAATTTTAACTCTCACCTATATTACTCATGGGATCCCTTTGTCTCTGAACCTTTTTCTTTGAGGGACTTTGCTTAGTGTACCTAATCAGCAAGTCCAAAGATAATAAAGTGAGATTTTTCTGACTTTATTCTGCGAGTAGACAAAGGATTCTGCGGTGGATCGTGATAGATTGTTAAAACCCTGCCTTCTATGAACATACCCTTGACTCGTCCTTCACATTAGCTGGCAAAGGGCAGGCATCCGTTTTAGTCGTGTGTTATTAACGAGCATGACGAATAGAGCTTGGAACAGTGTCTGCTCTTTCTTGGTCCTGGCTGGAACCCCGAATTTACAATGTGAATCGCCTAAGGCAGCGGGCTGGGAAAACCACAGAGGACCTGGGGGGTGGGGGGCTCCAACCTGCAGGCAGCCTCCCTCCCCCGCTTTCCCTTCCTTCTCACTCTCTTCCCCCTCCCCCACATCACCGCCTCCACCCCGCAGGAAAGCCGCTGCCCACCTCGGTGGACTCTGCCTCAGACCCCGACCTACGGCCGCCGCACTTGCAGCACTGCCGGGCAGTGTCCTCTCGCCCTTTGCCCGCTGCGAAGCAAGGGCATCTTTCCTAGGCGCCTCACGGTGCCTGTGGGTTTGCAGACCTTGGACCCACCCAGGGGGTGCTGCAGGCTGAGGGAGGGTCTGTGCACCCCTGACTCTCAGCCGAGGACCAGGCTCTAGCCAGGAGGAGGCCGAGGTAGGGCAGTCCCCATCGTCCCGGGGGGAGCAGCTGTCCGCAGAGAGCGAGCTTTCCACATAGGAACCGGGGCCTTTTCTGCCTTGCTTCCTATAAAAAAGGCCCAAGTCCTAAAAGTCCAACCCTGAATTGCTACAAGGGTAACACTGAGGACAGGACGAGCTCGGTGTGGCCCGGGCCTTGGTCTTTACTGGGCACACAGATTCAGGAGCAGAGACGCAGTTATTCCTGACGCCGGCCGGCCTGGCAGTGTGATTCTGGGCCCCGGGGCCCTCCTGCCAGGCGCGGGGCTCTCTCCGCAGCGGGGCGGGACTTTATTCCCGCACTGCACAGTCTCGGAGCACGGAAGCGCGCAGTCTCCCTGTAAGAGACGATTTCTGTCTTCCGCAGGACGCAGCTGAGGACCCTGAGTCAAATCAGATTCCACTTAGGTTCTCTAAAGGCAAAAAACAGGAAGAAAGATGGAGCACAGAAGGAGGGAGGAGGAAACCAAGGCGAGAAAGAAGGCGTGGAGGGCAGGGAGGTAAAGAGAGGGAGAGGCGGGGAGGCCTCACTGCAGGGCTTCAGCTGAGGCTTGCCCTGACCTAGGGGGTCAGGTCGGCCCTCACCCCAATCAGGGACCAGCCTGCATGGGGCCTACTGGCTGTCTCAGTTCTGCCAGTGGCCCGAAGTGCTCATCCCGGGAGGAGGCAGCCCAGCCGCCATGGGAGGACCGCTTGAGGACGTCTCAGTGGGTGGGGCTCTGTGCAAGTCAGGGTGAACCTACGGTGAGGCAACGGCTGAAAACTTGGGGTGCAAAGGGCAGCTGAACATCCTGTAAATCTCCTGTCCCGATGTCTCAGTCTTGAAGTGGGGGGGGCAGATGATGTAAGTTTAGGGCTAATTAACCTGGCATGAGACGGAGACTCCCTGCCTGAGCTGGAGGGAGGGGCCTGACCCAGGGCCTTCCTAAGGACACAGATAGAAAACAAGGACAAAGATGCCGAGGCCCACCCAACCTTCAGTTCCCCAGGGCACCTGCAGGCCCTGACTGTTCGGCAGGAGACAAACCGAGCTTTGGATGAGGCCTGAGTGTCCTTTGTCCCTCTAGGATGAGGCCTGATAGCTCCATTTTCAGTCTAGTTTATTCCAGAGACACCACAGTGAGGGCATCCTGGCCACGGACGCAGCTAACTGCGTGGTGCAGGATGTAGGTGACTGGGGACAGAGTACATTCTGTGGTCCCAGCAGGTAACGGGTTGACCTGGGACCCAAGAGGTGTCTGCTCCTTGTCCCACAAAGGTTTCTGACTCTGCTCCTGGGGAGCATATACTCCACAAGGGGACAGGAAAGACAAGGTGGGGAGAAGTCTCCTCAACAGATGGTGCTGGGAAAACTGCATGTCTACATGCAGATGAGTGAAACCAGGCCCTTACCCTACACTACACACAAAGATCAATACAAAACACGTTAAAGACCTGGAGGTAAGACTAGAAACCACAAAGGCCTTAGAAGAAAATGTAGGGAGAAGCTCCTGGACATGGACCCAGGCCTTGATTTTCTGGATATCACTCATAAGCTCTGGCTGCGAAAGCAGAAATAAACAAACTGAGAAAGTATAGCAAACTGAAGAACCCTGCCCCGCAAAGGAGGCACTCAACAAACTGAAAAAGCAGCCTATGGATTGGGAGGAAGCATGGGTGACTCACACATCTGGTGAGGGATTAATGTCCAAGTTATATTAGGAACTCACAACTCAACAGGAAAGTGAGTAACTTTATTAAAAATGGATAAAATTTCTTCAAGAAAGAGGTGGAGAAAATGGCGGAGAGGTGCATGAAGAAGAGGTGGCACTAATCACCAGGAAATGCAAATTTAAGCCCTGCCTGGAAGGCGTCAGCGCTCAGCCATGGCTAGCTAGCACCAAAACAGCGGGAAAAGCAACAGCAGCAGACAAGTGCTGACGCAGGAGAGCGGAAAGAGAACACTCGCACCGTCCGTGGGAATCCAAGTGGAAGACACTGCTGTGCAAGTTCCTCAGAAGTTCAAAATCAGAGCACACAACCATCCAGCAATGCCTCTTCTAGTTTCCTCCAAAGGGAACGAATCCAGCACTCCTGGGAGCACTTTGTGCCCTATTTGTCACTGTGGCATCATTCGCCATGGCCAAGGCTGGGACAGTGTCTGTCGGTAGATGGATCAAGGACACGTACGCTGATCTCACATGATCCACATGATATTACACAGCTGTAAGGGAACTGCATCTGCCTGCCGCCAAGCCCTCAATGCTCCCAGAAGCTTACAGGACTCCCGCCAGAAGCACCGTGCTTTTCCTCAGCTGGACTTCAGCCAGGGAAGGTGGCTCAAGTGACAGCAGAAATGGGAGAACTATGAAAGGAATTTTCAGGGACTTGGAGGTGCTGCCCCCAGGAAGGACTGCAGCCCCTGTGAACGTGTCCTGTGATCTGTCTGCAGGCACGCGGCAGATGCCCCAGCCAGGTCTGAGAACGCAAATCACGTCCTGAGCGACCTTGTGGCCCTGTGGCGCCATTCAGGGTGGCACACATCTGAAGCCAGCAGAACTGAGTCCCTCGGTAAGAGCTGACTGCCTGGCAACGTGACCGAGCATGCCAACACGCTGTGGCAGGTGTCCAGAGCACTGGGCCACAGGAAGTCAGCCTGGCAAGGGCAGAGAGCAAGAGGCCTGAGTGGGCATCATCCCATGTGCAGCTGTGAAGACTCCCATGCTAGGCAAGCACGGAGCCTCTCCCGCCTGTGACAAACGCTGCTCCCACTGCCTCGGCTGAGAAATCTGTTTCCTGTGCTTCCTAACACTGAAGTGACTCACTGAGGTCTGTATGTTAGGTGGGCTGCAGGCTAGGTTCACAAATTTCTAGGGGAGTGATTCATCTAGAAGCTTCTGGAAAAGTCCTTCCAGCACCCACACCAGATGACAAGAACCTGATGAAGGCTGTCAAGGAAACAGCCAGACAGAGCAAGTCGCAGAATCCCTCAGCAGGAAAGAAAGCCTGTCAGGACTGAAGGGTGACAGAGTGTGGAAAGTGCAAACCCACCTTCTTTGAGGGTTTCTTTTTCACCTATGTACTCAGAACACTGCCTTCCTGAGTTGCCACATCTTCCAGGCCTCTTTCCTTCCATCTAGGCGAGGGTTGGCAGTCTCAGGAGACAGGAGGGAGGAGAGCGAAACACAAACATGCTCTCCAAGGGTGCGAGTGCCTCTGCCAGAAGAGCAGCTCAGCACTGGCACTGGGGAGGAGTCAGGAGAAGAGAGGTGACCGCCATCTGCCTGTCCTGTGCGGGCGATGCTACCGGAACCGCTCTCTTCACAGTTTTGACTTGGGGACATGGAGCACAGGGCGGTGCTGGGTCCCAGCCTTGGGTATCAGGACATGCCATCTTCCAGGAAGTTGGCTGCTAGGGAGGGACAGGAAGAGGGAGGAGGTGGGGTGGGACGATGTGGGAAGTGGTCATCTCTGGAAGGAAGGAAGGAGCATCCATACCGGCTGGAGAAGATGCCCTCAGCCCGGGAAGCTGGTTTGGTCCAGGCACCTAGGAAACTTGTGGGAAGTCCTTAGCAGCTCAGCAGGACCTTTATTGGGTTGCGGTAGTGGCACAGAGCAGGTGTTGGACTCCGCTCTTCCTGAGGACAGTCCACTAGGGGCCTCCTCCCACAGTGTGGCTGCAGGCATGCCCACTACACACCTCCAGCACCTCACCAGATGCCAGCAAGGCAAAGCCACTGAGCAAATGGGCACTGAGTCCATGCCAGGGGTAGGGACCCGTGTGTGTTTGTGCTTCGAAGCTTGAACAGTCTTTCCAGTAAGTTTAGTCAAAATGAACACACACATATATGGCCTTGGGAATCGTTTTTAAAATCGGGGAAAGTTTGTAGATTGGGGGAGGGGAACAAAGATGGTCATTTACATGTTGCCAAAGGAAGATGCTTTGGCAGTGCCCGGATGGCACTATGTGAGCGCTGGGAGCCAGAAGCAACGTGTACTTTGACTCCCTGGCACTGAGCTCTGGAGCAGCACCCGGGGACAGAGAGCAGGAAGAGCTGAGGGGAAAGCATCGCAGCAGTGTCGGCATTGTGCCGGATGTGGGGCCCAACAGAACCGGAACCTCCTATCCTCCAGTGAGGAGGCTTGTGTCAGCCACACCGCCGACACCTCAAGGGCTGCTGGCTAGGCCCCGGCGTGTGTGTCCATGCACCGTGTGTGCGTTGTGTGGAGGAGACAGTGTGACACAGTGACCTGGGAGGTCAAAGAGGTCCTGAGAGTCTGTCCCCAGGTGGAGGCCAAGGATAAGCCTGTGTGGCTCGGGCTGCGCACCGCACAAGTGTGTTGGGCGATGTCACAGCACTGCACCGCAGCCCTGTTAAACAGTGCAGAGCTGATCTTGGGCTCTGGGGGAGAGTTGAGTCCAGGTGTTGTAGACAGAAGTAGCAATCACGGCACAGGCTAGACATGGCCTGTGACCCCCAGCACAGAGGCCAAAGCCCAGGCAGTCACCCCAGCTCCCACCATGCCCAGCAGCAAGTGACCGATGGGGGTGGGGGGCCCAAAGGGGCTGCTTCATTGGGTGCCGCAGCCCAGGACCAGGTGACACACTGCTACTCACACAGGGCCACTGTCACCAGCTCAGTTCTGGGTTTCAGCAGCCTCCAAAAGTATGATTTTTTAAGCGAAGTGCCCTGATTTTACAATGTTCCCAACTAATTAAATTTTTACAAACATCCTGTGGGTCAAACACAACACCATCTGCATCCCAGACTTGGCCTGCAGCGGACTGGTTAGCCGCTTCTGCATTAGATAATTTTAAGAACCCATGACGAAAGGAGTAAGCTACCTAAGGCAACCGCACCTGTCACAGTAGAGGACACTTCTTGCAGGAACCACGCCCACGCCAAGGTTACTGGGTGGGGAAAGATCTGCTGGGTTTCGCCTTCCTAGACACTGTTCAGAGACGTTTCCCTCACCCGTGGTTTGCCCCTTCCCGCCCTTATTCTACCACGGTCTGTTTATTGGCCCAAGGCCAGAGAAGAGTGAGCCTACAAATGTTTCTGGGTTTTACCTCCCCTGGCCTAAAACCTTAGCAGTCATTTGCAGGAGAGATAAAGGAAGGAGGATTTTCCACAGGGACAAAGTAGCTCTTCCCTCCTGCTCCAGGTGAGAAAGAAATGGCTCCTCCCAGAGGAGAGGACGAAAAGGTTCCTGGCCAGATACAAAGCCCAGGTGCTTAGCCTGACCTGCCCAGTGCCCAGCATCAAGTGAGCAGTGGAGTGGCCCCTCTCACCAACACAGGCAGGGGGCTGTGAACAAAGTGAAAAATGTATCTGCACTCCTGCGCAGGACCAATGACTGTCTGACACCAGGGCCAAGCAGACAGGCAGCAGGCGACTCGGTGGTGATGAGCTCTCCTGGTTTTCTGTGCCTGTGACCGTGGCCCCGCAACCTTTGCCCCACCCTCGGTCTCAGACGGGAATAGGAAAGGACAACCCCAAGTGTGGTCATGGTGAAGTTTTCTTCTGCCTCCTTATGGTGGCCACAGTTAGAGTAGATGGGATCACAGGAGATGTGCTAACTCCTCCACATCTAGGGGTGTGGCTTGGAATTCCAGCCCGTTACACTTTACTAGAGACATCACACTCTAAAGTTTCCACCCTTCTGCATGAAATTCTTTCAGAACTCTTTTTCCTTTTTGAACAGATCTGGTGTTTTTGGTGACGTATTCTATGTCCTGATCTGGAAGGACCCTAAGGACAGTTCTGGCCAGGCCCTTAGGCGGGGTTTTCAGGGCTGGTTGAGTCTTGGGTGTATGATTCTAGGTGTGGACAATGGGATGGCCCATGCTGGGTGTGGGTGGCACCACTCCAAAGGCTGGTAGCCTGGATGAGATAAAAGAGAAAAGGATGTTTGCTTCGCTGCTGCTGCCGCCTGCCTACCGTGCCATGGACTGTCTCTCCTCTGTGATGCCCCTCTGCATGCCACCCTGCCTTGGAACCAGCTAACTGGGGACTGAAACATCTACAAAATATGAGCCAAAATAAACCTTTCCTTGTTTAACTTTGGGTGGTTGGTATTTTATCTCAGCAGTGAGGAAGTAATCAAGACAGCTGCTAATACGTGGTCTCCAGTGCTGCAGAGAAGCTCTGCCCAGCATGCTCTTGCCCTGACAGAGTGCCCGGAACAGGTCCACACTGCAGGGTAACATGGAGACCCCTTGGACTAGATTTCTGGCAACACTGCTTCATGTGTGGTGCGCGGGCAGCCTACTTCTAGGAACATGTCTGAGAGTCTTTCTATTAAAACAGTTATTCTAGAACACATGCAGGAAGCAGCACTACAGTGGGTGCATGGCCATCAATCTGACTGTGGGGAGACCCTCTCCTGGGGTGTTACGTTGTGACCTGTGCTCTGCATTTTGTCAGGAAAATGTCCCATCCTGGATGGACCAGTACCTTGGGGAAGCTGTGTGCTGGTCCACTTGTGATCTGACAAAGATCTTTCCTGAAAGAGCCATTGTTCCAAAGTAGGTAGAGATGGATGGAAAGAAATTTATCTTGTAGCGTCATGTGGGGTTGGGAGAAGCTGGGGATCTCCCATGAAAAGACCCTCTGTTCCTCCAGGTTCGCACCCACACTCCAGTGAAGCATGAAGAAGTGGGAGTGAGGTTGGCTTCAGGCCAAAGACCTCTGGCAAAAAATAGGAAAGTCAAACCCAGCAAAGAAGGAAGAAGTCAGAAATGAAAGTAGTCCAAAGCAGATGTTCGTAAGATCACAAGGTGAGGACAAAGCTACCAGGTAAGAGCCTACAGGGCAGGGAGAACTTGGTGGAGTTTCTCAGCAGGGGTCTTCCCCCCGCTCATACTTGTAGAGGTAAGACATCCACGAAAATAACTGCTTTCTAATTGGTGTAGTCTAGGCCAGTCGGGGCCTTGGCCTTTGTTTCTGGGGTGAGCTAAGGGTCATGGGGTCTAGGGCACACAGTAAATGCATGCAGAAGTTTCAAAGGGCAACTTCCTCAAGCACAACGCAAAGTAAGTGTGTGGTCATTTCTGTAACTGCCAGCCGCATCAGCCACTTGGGTCACGCCCTATGTCCTGCCTATGCCCCCTCTACCTGTCTCTGCCATCTCTCCTGATCCAGAAAGACCAGGGAAATGAAAAATGGTCGTGGGGTAGAGCATATTTGTCCTCTTATTTATAAGGAAGAATTCAAAGGCATGATTTTAAAAAAACAAAAGGAACAGAACGGTGTGGTGGGAAAAAAAGCAGGTTCGTGGTAGCTTGCAGAGGCCTCAGCTGATGCTAAGTTGGCCACAGAGCCCACTGTGGACGTCAGGCCTGCCCAGTTCCGCTCAGTGGGGCGTCAGCCTGGTTAGGGCTTCTGGATTCAGCAGGTTAGAATTCTGGGTCACTAGAGTTCACTGGGAAGTGCTGGCCTCCAAGGACACATTTCTTTTTACCATTTATATATATATATAAAACAAACAGGCTGCTCCTGTTGGCCATCGCTGAGCTCTGATCACTTCTTCTGCTGTCATTTCATGGTGATTCTTTTCCCTCTTTACACAGGACTTGGTGACACCAAGCTTTGCCCCAACACCATCCCCAAGAGGGGCTCTCACCACCCCGGTGGAATTCATTTCTAACCATAACTTTGAGGAGCATGGCTTTAGCTTCGATTGTGACCACAGATACAAATCTGCTCTGCATTCTCTGATATCCAGAATGGGATTCAGGGCCACCGGCTCAGCTTCTGAAAATAAAGATCTTTGCTGCTCACAGTGCAGCAGACATCTGATGTTACCATGACTGGAGCAATGTGAATCCCAGATTTTGAGAGGAGTATTTAGAATTTTAGATTTAGATTGAAGATAAATCCTTCCAGGGCATTGTATTTCCAAAATATAATGATAGACCATAATTTATTCAATGGAGCAGAGAACTGCTTAATCATGAAAACTACTTAAGTTTTACTCTGTCTTTAAGAATTGATCATGAAAACAGCCAGAGAGTATCGATAGATCACTCTGGGTTCTGACTGGGCCTTGCCCTGTGACCCCAAGTGGCAGGGGAATGTCCTGCACCGAGGGGCACGAGCAGAAGGCCTGTACATCAAACTCCACCTATCCATGCAACCTAACCACTTTACTTAGAAACTTGTAGGGCGCCGCCCAGCATCCCCAAAGAGCTGGGGATCTTTGGTGCAGCATGTGGCATGAGCTGAAGTCCTACACAGGGTATGCCATCTAGCTGTTCAGCCTTGGTACACCACTCAGTACCTGGTAGAGTCCTGCCCAGCAACCTCAAGAAGTCAGAGAGCTTTGGAGTGCCATGTGGGGTGTGCTGAAGGTTTGTTCTGCATTCTCCCCACATATGAGGAGCCTTTGAGTGCCACTAGGGAGGGACCTGATAAGGCCTGCCTAATAACCTCCATTCAACTAGGGAAACTCCTTGCAGTATGGACAGACATCCTCAACCCAGGAAGCAACTGAGACCTCTCATTCAGCTTCTTCAGGGGAATACAGGAAAATGATGAAATGAAAGAGCAGAATGCAACCTCAAACCTCCAGCCCATCCCAAACAAGCCTAGAAGACATTGACATAGAAGAAAATGTAAGCCATACATGTGAAATTCCTGAAATGACAGCAACTGAAGTAAAGAAACAACTCCATGAAGCTGTAAAGGAACTCAGATCATAAATAATGTCCCAGGTAAAAGAAGAAATGTTAAAAATAGTAAAAGAAATGCTGAATACATCTAAAGAAGACGTAGTTTAAAAAATTGAGGAGCACTGCAAAAAGATGGAAACCTTGAATGAATAACATAAGAAAGAAACAGAAAGCATAAAACAGATTCAAAGAGATACCCAGGAAATCAAAAATTCCATCAAAAGTTGGCAAAACTGCCTGAATGAATGTGAAGATAGACTTTCAGGTCTCAAAGACAAGATTGCAGCTAGTGAACATGAAAGGAAAGATCTTTTAAAAATAACAAGGAATCAGGAAATAACAGTTCAACAGTTGCAAGATGATGCAAAGAAAAACAAAATAAGATTGATAGGGAAAATGAAAAGGGGACAACACAAATTATATAAAAAGACTATTCACAGAAGTAATAGCTGAAAATTTCCCAAACATGGGAAAGAAAACTGTCATACAGATAAATGAAGCATATAGAACTCCAATTAGCCACAACAAAAATAAATCTATACCCAGGCATATAGTAATCAACATCCCAGAAATTCAGCATAAGAACAGAATATTAAAAGAGACAGATCACCTATAAAGGGAAGCCCATCAGAATCACAGCAGACTTCTCAGCACAAACAATGAAGTCAAGAAGAGCGTAGAATGAAGTATTTCAGATCCTAAAGGAAAACAACTTCCAACCCAGATTGATGTACCCTGCAAAACTGTCCTTTAAAATTGATGGAGAAATAAGATATTTATACAACAAAGAACAGATGAAGAACTTCGTGACAACCAAACCAACACTGCAAAGAATACTGAAAGACATTCTAGATAGAGATAAAAGTAACTATGACTTCAAGAACACCAACAGGAAAAAAAAACACTAAATGGGGCAAAAAATTAAACAAAGGGGAAAAGTAAAGAACCAACAGCAGAAAGATAACATGACAAAAATAAGCCAACAGGGCTGGGGATTTAGCTCAGTGGTTCAAGCACTTACCTGGTAAGTACAAGGTCATGAGTTCAATCCCTGATACCAAAAACAAAACAAAACAAAACAAAACAAAACAAAAGAAAAAAACTACTAACCCCCCTAGCCAGTATATATCAGTTATAATCATTAATGTAAATGGCTTCAATTCATCAATTAAAAGAAACAGACTGACAGAATAGATAAAAACCCCCAACATATTATATAAAAGAAACCCATCCAACCCAAAAGGAAATTCATAGACTGAAAGTCAAAAGATGGAAAACTACTTCATACAATAGGAACCCCCCAAAAAGCAGGGGTATCTATTCTGTTTGCAGACAATGTGAACTTCAAACCAAGAATGATCAGAAGATATAAAGAAGGTCACTACATACTAGTTAGGGGAAAACTTCAAGAGGAAGAGACAAAAATCCTTAATATATATGCCCCAAATATGGGAGCACCCAACTATATAAAACAAATGTTAATAGAAATGAAAAATCAAATAAGCAATAACACAATTGTAATGGGAGACCTTAATACCCCATTGACACAAAGAGACAGAAGATCAGCAAACAAATAACAGAATTGAATCAAACTTGTAAACAAATGGACTTGGTAGATGTATGTGTACAGATTGTTCTACATAACAACATCAGAATATACATTCTTCTCAGCTTCACATGGTACATTCTCTAAAATAGACCATATACTAGTCTACAGAACATGCTTAAGTAAATGTAAAAGAGTTGAAATTATCCAATGCATATTATCTGATCATAGTGCCATGAAACTAGAAATTAATGACAATAGAAACTGCAAAAATTCCATAAATACATGGAAATTAAATAATACACTCCTGAACAATCGATGGGTCACAGAGGAAATTAAAAAAGAAATTAAAAAATATCTACAAGCAAATGAAAATACAAATATAATTTACTGAAACCTGTAGGATGCAATGAAAGCAGTCCTCAGAGGGAAATTGATTGTGATGAATTCCCACATCAGGAAAACTGAATGAACACAAATAATCTGATGCTATAGCTCAAACATCTAGAAAAAGAAGAGCAAGTCAAGCCCAAAGCCCAAAGAAGGGAGGGAATTATAAAGATCAGAGGAGAAATCAATGTAATGGAGACTAAGAAAACAATACAAAGCATTAACGAATCAAACAGTTGGTTCTTTGAAAGAATAAATAAAATTGATAAGCCCCTAGACAATCTTATTACAAAAAGCAAAGAAAAAACTCAAATTCATGCAATAAGGAATGAAAGGGCAAAATCACTACAGACCCTGTGGAAATACAGAAGATCATCAGTACCTCTTTTGAAAACCTTTACTTTCATAGGTTTGATAATACAGAAGAAATGGACAGATTCCTAAACACATACGAATTACCAAAGCTGGATCAAGAAGATGTAAAAATGCTGAATAACCCAATTTCAATTAATGAAATTGAAAATCTAATTAGAACCTTACCAACAAAGAAAAGCCCAGGTCCTTAGATTCACTGTGGAATTCTACAAGAAATTCAAGGAAGACTTAATTCCAACACTCTCCAAACTCTTCAATGAAATTGAAAGGGAAACAATTCTTCCTAACTCATTCCTGGAAGTATTATTCTAATACCAAAACCAGAGAAAGACACAACCAAAAAAGAGAACTGCAGGCCAATCTCCCTACTGAAGATTGATGCAAAAATCCTCTACTGGCAAACAGAATGTAGCAAGTCATCAAGAAGAGTATACACCATGACCAAGTGGGATTCATCCCAGGAATGCAGGGATGGTTTAACATATGCAAATCAATAAACATAATACACCATATCAGTAGAGCCAAAGATAATCACATGACCATTTCAATAGTTGTAGAAAAAGCTTTTGATAAAGTCCAACACTCATTCATGATAAGAGCCCTATGGAAAATCAGAACAGATGGTCTTTACCTCAATCTGATAAAAGCCACCTATGACAAGCCAACAGCCAGTATCATATTAAATCATCAAAAACAGAAAATTTTCACTCTAAAATGAAGAACAAGACAAGGATGTCCATTATCACCACTCCTATTCAATATAGTGCCAGAAACACCAGCCAGAGCAATTAGACAAGAGAGAGAAATAAAAAGAATAAGGATAGGAAAAGAAGAAGTTAAATCATCATTATTTGCAGACAACATGATATGCCATTGAAGACCCCCAAAACTCCACTCAAAGACTTCTAGATATAATAACCAAATTCAGTAATGTAGCTAGATACAAAGTCAACACTCAAAAATCAATAGCATTCCTGTACAAAAACAACTCACTGAAATAAGAGAAACCACACCCTTCACAATAGCATCCAAAAAAATGAAATATTTAGGAATCACTCTAACAAAGGAAATATCTATTCAGTGAAAATTACAATACTCTGAAAAAAGAAATCGAAGAGGATTTAAAAAAATGGATAGGAAGAACAAACATTGTAAAAATGGCCATTCTCCCAAAATTGTTATACAGATTTAATGCAATTCCCCCCCCCCAAAAAAAACAAACCATTAACATACCTCACAGACCTAGAGAAATCATTCTAAAATTCTTCTGGAACCAGAAGAGACCTACAATTGCAAAGGTCATCCTGGGCAACAAAAGCAAGGCAGGAGGCATCACAATCCCTGACTTGAAGTTATGCTACAAAAACTTCTGTGATAAAATCATCATGGTACTGGAATAAAAACAGACCTCAAGATCAATGATATAGATTAGAAGATACAACTACAACTCACTCAGCCACCTTATCTTTGACAAAGGAGCCAAACACATTCACTGGAAGAAAGACAGCCTCTTTAATAAATGGTGCTGGAAAGACTGGCTTTCTATATGCTGAAAACTAAAACTAGACACTTGCCTATCACCATGCACTAAAGTGAGAACGGATCAAAGCTCTAAATATGAAAACAGTAAATCTGATAGAAGACAAAGTAGGTAGAAATCTGAAGGCATAGGAGTAGGCAGAGAATTTATGAACAAAAATCAATTGCATAGCAAATAATTCCCCAAATCAACAGCTGGGATCACATTTTGTTAAAGAGTTTTTCATGTCAAATCTCCAACAGAGTGAAAAGAAAACCCATGAATTGGGAAAAAAATCTTAGTGAACTGTCCCTCAGACAAAGGACTTCTATCTAGAACATATAAAAGAATTTTTAAAAAATCAGGCCCCCCAAAATTCAAATACCCAGTCCAAAAATGGGCATCTGAGATGCATACACAGCTGAAGAAATACAAATGGCAAATAAAGACACGAAAAAATGTTCATCATCATTGGTCATTAGAGAAATGCAAACTAAAACTACACTGAGATTCCATCTCACTCCAGAATAAATGGCCAGGATCAAGAAAACCACCAATAACAAATGCTGGAGAGGCTGGGGTGGGGGGGGGACTCTTCTTTATTGTTGGTGGGAGTGTAGTTTTAGTTTTCATATAGAAAACCAAAAAACTGGGATAGGAAGTTGCATTTGAACCAGCATATTCCCAGAAGAACTGAAAACATCATACCACAGTGATATATGCACACCCATGTTTATAGGAGCACAATTTGTAATAGCCAGATCTTGGAAACAACCTAAATGCCCATCAACTGAGGAATGGATAAAAAAGATGTGGTATTTTTATACAATGGAGTACTACTCAGCTATAAAGAAGGATCACACTGAGACTTTTATAGGTAAATAGATACAACTTGAGACCATACTCGTAAGTGAAATAAATCAAACTCACATGTGTAAATACCGTATTGTCCTTCTAATGTAAGAAATTGAAAGAATAAATAAGATACACGATCTTCAATAAATATTATGAAAGGGTAAGAAACTGCTTAAAGGGGAAAAAAGTAACTCAGGGAAAAGGAGAAAAGAAGGAAGGAAACATAAAAAAAGATATAAATTTGTATATATACACTTGATAGCTAAGATGATTGTACTACTAATTCTCTTAGTTCTTGGAACAAAACAGTTAATATTCATAGGATTAGATCAATTTTGCATGTTTATATCTGGCAATCTGAGTAACTCTTTTGAAGATAACTATGCAAAATAACAACCTTACTTATGTTCCTACCACCTGGTTTTGAAAGCCTATATTGTTATTTTTCTGGGCTCTTTGTTACTGTTAATTGAGTTGTCTCTTTTGTTTGTTTTTCTTGTATTTTGTTTTGGTTTGTTTTTCCTTCTAATACGGAAAGGATAGATGTACATGTATAGGCTTATACATGCCTAGATTTTCTCCTAAAGAATTTACAAGAGTTGATTTTATTATGTGTGATGTGAGCAGCTACTTTTAAGAAAATGAGACTTTATGGTAGCCATTGCTAGTTTTCTGTTGTCTTGTTTTTAAGTCCAGTAATGCTTTTATTCTTTGTTTTGATTGGTTTAAGTCTGTTTTATATTATTTGATTTCAATATGTGTCAAGGTATGGACAGCTATTTTGAAGAGAACAAGAGACAGTATGGTAGCCATTGCTGATTCTCCTATTGTCTGGTTTTGAAGGCCTATAATGCTTTCATTCTTTTGTTTTGATCAATTTTATATTGTTTTGTTTATTTGAATTCATTGTTTGTGAAGGCATAGACAACTATTTCGGGGAGAAGAGGAAACACTGTGGTAGCCAATGTTGATTTCTTGTTCTGTTTTGAAATCTTATGCTGCTTGCTTTGTTTTGTTCTGATCTGCTTTGTTCTGTATTCTTTTGTTTTATTTTCTTTAAAATAATAAAAAAGAATTGATCATGAAAATGTACCATCAGGTTATTTTACATTAAAGGTTTTTGATAAGTCTATAAGATATAATTATGCTACAAATGTTTTGTGCACAGTGCATGTCATATATATGAAAACAATAATGCCATTTCATGATGGTGAAGAGTGTAGAACACCCACATCTATTCACCTCTTGATTGTTTTTAAATTACTTTCTCATGCTTGGGTTTATTAATTCCTTGTGTTTATTATGTAATTGATTAAATTTCTTAAACTAAAGAAAGGTTAAGAAAGAAGATAATAAAAGATAAGTGGAGAAAGTAATTAAAAAAACCAAAGATATGATGGAACATATCACCCTAGTCTGAAGTTAGTTCATTAAAAATAAAATTAGCATCTGATGCTGTGGTGTGCATCTGTAATCCCAGCTATTTGGGAGACTGAGGTGGAAGATCACAAGTTCAAGACCAGCCGGGACAAGTTAGTAAGACCCTGTTCCAAAGTAAAATTTACAAAGGCCTAAAGATGTAATTCAGTGTTTCCTGGGTTCAGTCCCCAGTAATGCAAAAATAAGTAAACAAATACATATAAATTAGCAAGTACTTTTACAACATTTCTTGATCTATCAATTATTAAGAATCATCTTAAAATTTCCTACTTTGATGGGCCAATTTTTATTTTATCTATTTTGAATCCATATTACAAGGAACTTACAGGCATAGAATATTTTAACATTTGAGTAGGTCTTTAGTTAATAGTGAGTCTTTTAATCACTTACATTTTGTTTTAAATATTTTATCAAATGCATTTATGGTAGTTCTTTTCTATAATGTTTTCCCAAGATATTTCTTCATTTTTAACTTTTTAAAAATCTTTCCATTTTTATATGTATCTTTTGTAATCACCATATAGCTAGAACTTGAGAAAAATTCATCCTGACAATTTATTTTTTTTTAATAGAAAGGCTCAATCACTTATACTGTTTGTGATTTCTGATCCATTGCTATGAATTTTTGACATGTTTTGGACATTTTGTCTCATGCATTGTTTCTTCTCCCTGCTGGACATTTTTCTTGCTCTTTGATTTACTCACCTTCCCTCCCACATTTCATTGTCATCCTCCAATAGGTTTTAAACCATGGCTTCTATTTCTGTTCTTTTAGTGGTTACTTAAGAAATATAACCTTCCAGCATCTGTTTCAAAACATAAAATCCTTAGAACATTTTAATCCCAGCTACCACTTCCTGATTTAAAACCTCACAAATGAAACTGTCATTATGCTTTACATAATTGATATTCATGCATCTTCCTTCATGCTCTTTCCTTATCATTCCTTCTCAAACCTCAGGCCTTCTGAAGATGGTTTTTGTTTTGTTGGAGTACACCCTTTGAATTATCT
>PVJX010019262.1:0-35163 GCA_004027295.1 Dolichotis patagonum | reverse complement strand
AGGAAAGGAGACCTTGAAAGCAACCAAAACAAAATCCTACATAGGAACTGAATTCTGTGTATGTTGTTACTTTAATCTTTTACGATCAAGGATAGATGCAGATGGATCTGGAGCACAGCATAGGTTTAGAGGTTAATCTGTGGATTTTCATTACACTATTTCCAAATGCCTTATTCATGGAGTAAAACATGCAGAGGATAAGGGGAAGCACACAAGACTGACAGAATTGTGTGCTAAATTTGTGAGAAGTGAGATATTTATATCTATTTTGAGTTAATAGAATGTCTTTTTGCAACCAAAAACTCTACAAGTTTCTAGGAATAACAAACAGGTTTCAATCACTTCAATGATTCTTTTAATTTGTAAAGCAATCTTTTATATTTTCCTCTTAAGACCTCTTTCATTGCATCCCACAGATTACAATAGGTTGTTTCCATATTTTCATTGAATTGTAAGTATTGCTTTATTTCTTCTTTAATTTCATCTGTAGCCCACTGCTTGTTCAAAAGGTTTTTATTTAATTTCCATGTATTTATGCCAGTTTTGCAGTTTCTTTTGCCTTTAATTTCCAATTTCAGTGAGCTATGGTCAGATAGTATGCATGGGACAATCTCAATACCTTTGTATTTATTTAAAAATGCTTTATGGGATAATATATGGTCTATTTTGGAGAATGTCCCATGGGCAGCTGAGAAGAAGGTGTATTCTGAGGTGGTTGGGTGGAACACTCTGTAAACATCTACTAAGTCCAATTGCTCACAGGTATGATTCAGTTCTATTATTTCTTTGTTGATTTTTTGCCTAGTTGATCTATCTCTTTGTGACAGTGGGCTGTTAAGGTCACCTGTAATAATTGTGTTCTTGTGTATTTGGTTTTTCATGTCCATTAGTATCTGTCTTATAGAGTTGGGTGCTCCTGTGTTTGGTGCATATATATTTATAATTGTTAGTTCTTCATCTTGAATTTTTCCACTTACAAGTATGTAGTAACCTTCTTTGTCTCTTTTAACCATTTTAGGTTTGAGGTTCACATTGTCTGCAAATAGAATAATTACCCCTTCTTTTTTACTGGGTTCCTGTTGCATGGAATAATGTTTTCCATCCTTTGATTTTTAATCTATGAGTTTCTTTTTGAGTCAGATGCATTTCTTGTATACAGCATATTGTGAGGTCCTGTTTCTTGATCCATTCTGTCAACCTCTTTCTTTTGATATGTGAATTGAGCCCATTTACATTTATAGATATCACTGATATGTAATGGCTTGACTTTGCCATGTTGTGTTACTGCTATTAGTTTCCTGTTTTTCTCCTTTGTTTACTTTCTTGTCCAGCCTGGTGATTTCTTTCTGTTGTTGTTCTGGAGATTGTGGTCATTTTTATCACTATCTAGGATGTCCTTCAGCACTCTTTCTAAGGTTGGTTTGGTGGGTATGAATTTCTTTAGTTGTTCTTTGTCATGAAAGAATCTTGTTTCTCCATTAAATTTGAAAGACAGTTTTGCTGGGTATGTCAGTCTGGGTTGAAAGTTGTTTTCTTTTAGGGCTTGAAATACTTCACTCCAAGCTCATCTTAACCTGAAGGTTTGTGCTGAGAAGTCTGCTGTGATTCTAATAGGTTTTCCTTGATAGGTGAGTTGTGTCTTTTCTCTAACAGCTTTTAGTATTCTGTTTTTATGCTGTATGTCTGAGATCTTAATAATTATATGTCTGGGTGTAGGTTTATGTTGGTTATGACTGTGTGGCATTCTATATGCCTCACTTATTTGTATATCTGATTTTTCCTCCATGTTTGGGAAATGTTCTGCCATTATTTCTGTGAAAAGCTTAGCTATATCCTTTGCATTGTCTCCTACCTCCTCACTAATGCCTATTACTCTAACATTGTTTCTCCTGGCATCATCTTGTAGCTGTTGGATTGTCATTTCATGCTGCTTTGCTGTTTTTATAAGTTCTACTCTTTCAAGATCACTATCTGCAATCCTGTCCTCAAGGTCCAAAATTTTATCCTCAGCTTCATTTAAATGGCTTTGCAGGCTTCCAACGCAAATTTTTGTTTCTTGCATATCTCTTTCAATTTGTTTCATAGATTCTGCTTGTCTTCTGCATTTTTCATTCAAAGTTTCAATTAATTTCCCATGCTCCTGTAGTTTCTTATCTATTTCTTCCCTAGCTATGTTGAGCAGCTCATTTACTAAGGTTGTTACTTTTGTCTTTACATAAGACATTATTTGTAATTTGATTTCCTCCATAGCCTCATGGATTTGTTTCTTTACTTCATTTGCTATCTTTCCAGATATTTCTGGTGTATGAATTTTAGGGTCCTCTATTTCATTACCACCTGCACTTGCTCCTGATGGACTAGATGTTCAGGATTTCATTTTGCCTTTTCGTTCAGTCATTTTTACCTTTTGGGTGAATTTCTGGTCTTTCTATTCCAACAGATACAACTTTCTGCAGTGTGTGTTTAAGGGTTCTACTGTGTGGTTGATGTTTGTCAAATTGCTGGGTACCACAATGAAGAGGAGATACAGTCTCCTGAATTCCTCCTACCGTGCCACACTGACTGAAGCCTAATGAGGTCTTCTGTTTGGGTGAGAGGTTCCTGAACCTCTCATCAAGCCAGCATGATAATCCACTGTAGTCCAATGTTCCCGGTGGAAGGGCGGGTCCAGCAGATGTGGTCCCAGTCAGCTCAGTCCTGTGACAGGCTTCTGAGATGTTCCTGGAGAAGGGGGCAGGGCAGCAGTGGCAGTCCCAGGCACCTGAGACCCTCTGCCACTGGTCCCTGAAACGTTCCCAGTCCCAAACAGCCCAGGCCAAGATGCCAGTCCCCGCAAGGTTCCTTATGGGTGAAGGGCGGGCCTACCAGTCCCAAACAGCCAGGCCGAGATGCCAAGTTCCCAGTCTCTGTGAAGTTCCCAGTCCCAAACAGACCAGGCCAAGCTGCAGGTCTCCAGGAGGTTCCCTGCAGGTGAAGGGCGGGCTTACCAGTCCCCAAGCAATCTTTCAATTTGCAAACAAAAATACAATTTCTTCAGTTGTATAATAAAGGTAATATTACCAAGTAGATGGATCTCTTTTAAAGACAAACTAGTGCAGTGCACATAAAATCATTTAAAATGTCAATTTTTATTATTAAGTCAGTATCACTTCTTAGATTTGCCCCTTAGAATATGTCCCACCTCCTACTATGTAGGGTGTATTTGATTTTTGTTTTATTTTACCTTCATATTTGTTATTAATCCTATGCCTTTTCACAAGATATCCCAGAACTTTCTGTAAGTGAGCCAACTCACCTAACCAATCAGCTTCCAGGTTACAGAAACATGGCCTGGATCAATATACACAATGATTCTGTCTACTGTGATTATTTCAAGATATGAAAAGTGACTCAAAATAAAGCTAATCAGGAAACTGAGTGCTTATCTTAGATTTTAGCCAGAGTGACTGGAGAAAATGATTCACTGAATCTGAATTAGGGATGATGCATGGTTGCAGAATTTGCAGCCACTGTGCTCCTCCCCAAAAACACTGAGTTTGAGATTGAAGTCAGCACAGAGGGGCAGAGGAAGAACCGATATGATGATGAGCACTTGGGCTGGTGAATCAAGATGCACCACTAGATAATTCAGGCATGTGAGGCATGCCTTTTGTTTCAATCAGTATTGGCTGCTTTCTCACACTTATGATTTCTCCCTACCTTTCTTAGTCTACATGAGACAATAGTGCAACATCCTCTTCTTGTCCTATTTTCTATAATCAGAACTCTGAGAAGAGGATTTCTGAGAATAAGACTCTTCTATTGCAATGGCAAGTAGAAACATGAAATGACATCCAGGATTTGGAGGCAGATACATTTATGTATACTGGAACTGATTAGGATCATTCCCAGAATATCAGGTCCTGATCTCTGGTGGCCCAGGGATTTTATGTGGTGCACAAGCAAGTGGATCAAAGGAGGAAGAAAGTGATACAAAACACCTTGGAAGCTCTTCTGATTAGCTAGTGGGATGAGATCATTGATTACAAGGGTAGACTGATGACTATCAGTGTAAGAGGGTTGGCACAATGGTCCAATCAGACATCTATGTTTGGTTATTCTCTGGTGGTCATGGGCATCAAGAAAATAATTATGGAGCCAAGAAGCAGTTACAGAGCTAGGCAGTTTCAAAAGAACAAAGTTTTAAAAAGATCGGTGTCTCTTGTATGTTTTCCCTTTCACTCTGACATTTTGCCAACAGAAAAGCTCTACATATTTTAATATTCTCACACAAATACTCAATGTATAAAGTGGTACAAATATCACAGCTAAGCAAACAGAACAGAATACATTGGCTTTTTGAGGTTGTTCATTATCATGCCTTCAGCAGGAAGAGCAAAAATTGAGATCTCTGCTTTAGATGAAATATGCAAACAAGTATAATTTATATGAATAGATAAGTAATTCAGCTATATGAAGGGGCTTATCCTTTATATTATGAAGGAAAGCAAAAATAAACAGTGGAAAGTTTTATAGCATTCTGGTATATTAACTCCTGAGGTACTTTTAAACTATCATGTACGATATATAGAATTAATTTGATGATGCAAAAATGCATTTGGCATATTTGTGCACAACTTCATATGCTGAAACCATGACCAGCATACAGTCAAATTTAAATGACATTACTACTGCATATATTTTGGATTAGTATTCTGGGAATCCTAACACCAGTGGTGAGGGTGGGGCAGAGCTTGGATTGGCTGAGAAAACAGACATAAAAGACTTCGATTGAAGCTGATAGGAAAATGAGGTAAGCTAAGGACAGGGAGAAGGAGGCTGCTTTTTTAAAACAAAACTCAAGGATGGAAGTCAAGACAGGAGAGACACAAAATCATGAGATTAAGGTTCCTGGTCCATTGAGACAGACTTTTGTGTAGTGGTTTTTTTCGGCACTTTGGATAGCTCCCAAGGTACAGAAGCATTTGAACTATAGCCAAGACTTTTTCCTTTCTACCCCACAATCCAAGCAGGCAGCTGGCTCTTTTCCTTCATGCAAAATTTTCTGATTATTTAACTGATACTACTAGTTTTACTAAACTTACTTTCTGCAGTTGGAGGATAAAAACCTTGGAGACTTTACATCTTTCTGAAAGATGTGAATCACAATTTGTTTCTTGGCCCTTCCTATAGCATCCACAAGAATTATCTTGCAGCTATTATTTCACAAACCTGGAAAGATATGAATGTACTAATATATGTGCTAAAAGACTGAAATAACAGAAGTCCAGGAAAATTTGGACCTTCCTATTTAAGGGAAGAAATGTATGAATTGTAGTATATCTACATAAAGAAACTACATATAGCAATGAAAGTCAACAATATACACAGATGTATATACACACTGGTGTGCAATGGATTTAAAGCTGCACTGTTAAAGACTTTGTGTGTGCATGTGTGTTGTATGTGTATAACTAGGATTTGAAATTGATCCACTCAACTGCATCTCAACATTTTTTGTTTGTTTGTTTTAATATTTTGACAGGGTCTTATTAAGTCTCTAAGCTTCTCAGGATGGCCTCAAACTTGGTTTCCTCCAATCTCTACCTCCCAGAGTGCTGGGATTACAAGCATGGGCCACAATTCCTGGTATGTTAAGATAATTCTTAAAGATGAAAAACAAAAAGAAATATGCTGCAGAATAAACTGAACAAACTACTTTCATCTTTAGAAAAGATGATTAAGTAAACTTGCATTGTGTACGTAATATTCCCAAAGGGATATCCATGCCACTGATTATAAACCCTTACTAAGTTAAGGAACATTTTAAATCTCAACCATGCACACACATTACCTTTTCAATAAAATGATATTTATGAGTACATTTTTTAAAGTAATGTTTTAAAGAACAAATAGGTATGAAGCAGCTATCATTCTGCTTTCTGCAGATTTTTTTTCTTTCTTTCTGTAGATTTGAGCTGCTGACATGGATAAATATAAAAAGCTCCCATCAGCCCAAGCTTCCTGTGGTATGACACTGCTTTATAGATCCTTTCTTTAAAACCCGAGAGACCAGTTCACCTCACCAACACAGGAAATATCCAATTTTTGGAAAATTTAACTTTGTATTTTCAAAAGTCTGTTTGTGATTCTTCAAATGTGATTAAAAGAACCCTTACCAGCATTGTCCATGGACTTTCAGAGAAGCAATCATGTGGGAAGAGAGGTCACAGTCATTTCTTCCAGAATACATTATTCTCTTCTTAATGTAGTTAAGAAGTTCCTCTCATGAAAATCAGGCGATGACCATTTCTCAGAATTACATCTCACCCCTGCATAGTTAATGATAGCAGGATGAATCACTGTCTCAGAAACCAGAAGAATTCTGAAGAAGAACATCTCAGATGTAGTTTTCAGTGAGGAGGTGGGGGAGGTGTTGGGTCATGGACCCTCCTTCATCTTTAGATACCACTGGTAGCCAAGAGGGGCGTCTCCTATGTTTCATCACAGGAAGAGCCGTTTTCCTCAGATTTAGGTTTAGAAAGAAGTTCTAAGAGCCAAAAACTCTTATTCACAGACTACTTCAACTTTGACATGGGGTAAGTTACAATTCCATGAGGAGAAACATGCAATCATTTCTATATCTCACCTTGTACATTAAAAAAAATGGTGACTTGATTAATAAAGAAGTACAAAAAAAGAAATGGTTTCCTGTTACAGAATGCTGGAAACAGACATTTTCATGAAGAACCTTGTCAAGAAGTACAAGATGAACTCAAATAAAAGCTTCATTAATACTCTCTTATTTTCCATGGACTCATGAGGAAGACATGGAACAACTATTGCCAGTAGTTACTTCTGATTAGATCCTAATTTATTTATACTTTGGTATATCTTACCGATATTTTTGTATTTTCCAAGATTTCTACCACAATCATTCATTAATTACTTTGAGGGAAAAAATATAAATTATCTAATGCTACAGCATATGACACCTAAAACAATAATTTAATTATGAATTGTGGTAGTTAATTGCCTAATTGTCAGCTTGAGCGAGGAGCACTCAGCTGAGCTGAGTCAGTTTGGTTCTAGGTACGGAAGACCCACTCCAGGTATAAGACCCACTTTATAACACTGTTGTCAGAATGGTATAAAGCAGAACTGGAGGAAGGACTTAAGGTGACGCCCTGCTCTGCTTGGCTGAGCTCGGGTCTTCGTCTTAAGGGTCGTCTCCTGGTTCTCGGTGCAGACTCTCTGGCCTCCAGCCCTGGACTTGGGCTTCCCAGGGCAGATTTCCCCGTCTTTCATCAGCCGCCTGTCCCAGACTGCATGGGGCATTGCCATGAGCTCTGGGCCTTCAACGGGACTTTTCGGATCTCCTAGTGTGTGGCCAGACCTCTAGCTCTCCTCTGTGTTTGACTGTGTGGGCAGAAAGTGTCAGCTAATCTTCTAAATTTCTGTGTCCTGCATTAAATGTGTTTCTCTTGGAAACACTAACTGCAACATGAATTAAATCGAGCCCATGAATATTACATATTGTGCAAGTGTGCTAGGGATTATTTGGCACCTTTGGCTAAAAATGGAACACATTTAAGCTGAACTATTTAGCTTCTAGGGCAAGGAACATTTTTCTATAAGGCCTTGTCTTTCATGGACCACATTCCCATTCCTCTGTATTCTCCCAATTGTTGTTTGCTTTACCAACATCCGGGCTTCCATTCTCTCCCTCTCTCCCTCTGTGTGTGCGCGTGTGTGTGTGTGTGTGTATCTGTGTGTCTGTGTGTGTGTGTTCCTTTCAGTTCCATGGTATGCCTCTTGGAAATAGTGATAAGACTTTATAGGTCTATGTAGCCCTCAAATTTCAGCCAATATTTGGATACCTATGAAATATTACATACTTATTTCTTATAGTACAATTTTAAAATAGAATAAAATTTGAATAAAGAGTTAACTGACCTAAAGCACAGTTACTATGATATGAACAAAAACTTTATTGAAAATTTTACTGTGTAAAATAGACAGCTCACCTCTGCCCCTCACACTGAAGATTTTGTTAAAGGGTTGCACAGGTTGAAGGATGCATGAGGTTGTTTTTTTGTTTGGTCCTAAAATATCAAACAGTACAACTCAGCATTGTAACGGGTGAAAGAGCTTACCCCACAATCACATGAAACTCATGTTCTTGGTGTTCACTGGTGGGAGAATGAGGGAAGTTGATGTGTCCAAATCATCTGACTTAATTATAATGTGTTCCACAGATTCTCTCATCACTCCTGTCTGTTTCTGGTAGATTTTTTAAATGATCTATGTCTCTCCTTGCCTCTTTACTTCTAGACTCAAAGGAAAATGAATCCAAATGTGATCAAAGACTAGATCCTCTATCTGGATTTTCTGTTCCAACCTCTTCAAAAACCAGCTCTTTGCAAGTTGGTATATTGAATCATTCTATCTTTGCTTCTCTTTGAACTTCAAATATGCCCTCTTTGTCCCTGCATGTATGAAAAATGATTAGACCTCACTAAGCAGGGTGCCAACATGCCACATTACTCCAATCTTTTCCTGCCTAAATGTCTTCGCCCTCTGTTTCCCACTTTGCTGCCGGTCACTCCTTCTCTCCCTTCTGCATGAGGAAGCACTGTCCATGCGGGTGCCGGTGGCATTTTATATAATGGTGCCCAGAAATGTTCAGTGCACCACTTGTATGTGGACAGACAGTGCTCTCAGGGCCTCTCTGCATTTCCTTTTACGTCCCCTCACCCTCCACACGTTTCAGGTAGTACTCAGTACAGGTCAACTTGCCTAGAACATTTTCCAAGGCGTCTTCAGCTGGATGAAGCCCAAGTGCCTACCTCTTGTTTTCTATGTGTGCTGTCTTTCCCATCTCGTCCGGTCCGTGCTTTCTCAGACAGCTTCTACAGTGGTCACATCCATCCCTGGAGAGACTTCACCAGTCATCACCTCATCATTTAACAGATGCTGCCCCCCCATGGAGAAGGGGCCACTCTACCTCTACCCATGTAATTCCTTCCCTGCCTCAGAGCCTACATAAACCTCTCATTTCTCTAAATATTATCCACTCTTTCTATAATTTCATTGTTTCTCACTTTTTTTTTGGTACCGGGTATCGAACTCACAACCCTGTGCTTGCCAGGCAGGTGCTTAAGCCACTGAGCTAAATCCCAAGCCCCTGTCTGACACTTATACACTGACTTTTTGTACGTGTTTGTGAATGGATGCATTCATCCTTTCCACATGTTTTAAACTCCTGGAAGTCAAATCCATGTATTCCAGCTCAGCATTTTCCAACTTACATAACACAATGTTTTCATGTAGGAATACAGCAAAGATTGATAAAACCTAATTTTAATAACTGGTAGGTTTTTGTTAGTATTCCTACCATAATTACACACAGGACTTAGATCTTTAGGGCAGATTACTCACTTCTTAATGGATTAGTTCTGTTTGGTTTTGGTGAGGTGACTGTGAGTGTGTGTGTGTGAGAGAGTATGTGTATTAGTGAGTATGTGTGTTTGCGTGTTCTGGGATGTACATAATTGCTCTCCTAGTACATAATTATACCAACACTCACAGCACTGCTATTCAGGATATGTTGGTAGCCATGTTCCTGCTAATATTGTCAATGATACGTCAGGAATATGCTTTAGTTGATGCTTCCACCTACAGAGTCACACTACACAACATTTCTGAAAAATCCCTCACTAAAGGAGCAACTTGGGACTTATAAATTGTGTTAATTAAAACAAATCAGCCTCTCAGAATTTATTTGTTGAAATATTAGAATTTTTTCAAAGAAAATTTTCCCAAAAATTTGAGGAAATTTCTGATGAAGAGGAAAAAAAATGCTACTTTTCAAAAAGGATTTAAAAATTTATAATCCTTTTATGTGAAAAAAAGGGAGATTTCATGATTCTATTCCTGTCAGCTTTTAAGCTTTCCTTCCTAATGAAGCCATTTGAAGAATAGTTTCTTTATTCTGTTAGAAAAATCATATGACAGAATATACTCTCTAGACTTCTTACACAATTTCCTAAGAAATATATTGACTGTCTGCATAGGAATATAAACCTAGAGCTAAAAATAAAAAAATCCAGAACTTGAAATTATTTCCTTAGATTTATCCTCAAAAGCCAGTTTGCTTCTTTAAACAAAATAAAGGTGGGTACAAAGCAAAAGAAAACCAGAGAACAAAATCCTTTATATTAGATAAAGACCATAAGGTTTCTCAGGCTTTGGAAGAAATTCCTGTTTGTTTCCAACCAAATATATCACCTTGAACAAATTACCTTATGGTTCTTAGTCTCAGTTATCTATAAAGGTTAAGATAATCCTCAATACATAAAAAGGTGTTAGTTTTTCTCCTCACCTTGTTTTTTCTTTTCTATCTTCCTTCCTGCTTTCACCCTTTGCTGTGCAGCACCAAATGGAGATGTTGTTCAAGTTAACAAAGTGAGAATTAACTAATTTTGTGTTCAGCATGAAAATTATTAAGTGCTTTTCCTGCAGTCTTATTAATAGAAAATAATTTTTAAAGGTTCTTGCTACATTGACATTGGTTATAATAAGATTGCTTATTTAATTACATAACTTCATTTTCTGTCTGACATGAAAAAATAAAGTTTTACATTAACATTAAAATACATGTTAAGAAATCAGCTTGTAACCAGGCAATACCATAGGTCAGGAGGAAAACAGGATGAGACTGAGAAAGATGACATGAAGATGAGATAATTTAATTTTTTATCCCTGTGAATATATAATCCTTTTAGTTTAAAAATGGTCTACTAACATAGTGGATGGATTATCTTTACATTCTCTGTCTTCCTGGCTTTATGTCAGATGCTAGAGGTAAAAAAGATGAATAAAACCCAGGCTGGTCATCTACAGCAAGAATCTTAGAGGATAGCAAAGAACGAATATGTAACTAAACAATCATCTTTTAAAGTTCAAGGCCAATAACGTAAGGCCATGCCATATATGGGCAGGACTAACTTTGTTGGAGTGGGCTGCTGCGTAGAAGTTGTTCAATTTGAGATTTGAAAGACAAATATTGCTAATAACCGTCCTTGAAAGCTATCCTCAAGGTACTATATCAATCTCCACTTCAGAAACGCAGAAGCCATCAGAGTTCAATGACTTGCACAAGGTCACAAAATTTAAACCAAACCTCAGAGTCTAATGTAACTGTTAAACCAATGATCTTTCAGGGTGATCAAGTGTTCAATTCTATCTGTCCAAACCATGCCAAAATAGCCTTCATTTTTTTCTTCCTTTTTTCAACTAAATTTATTTTTATCTGTCACGTGACAATTAGTGTAACATGCGTTGCTTTGATTATGTAATGTTTAAAAATGAATTGAACATATCTCCCATAACATTTCTCATTTCTTTGTAGTAAGCACTTCCAAAGTCCTTTCACATAGCTTTTTGAAATGTACCGTATATTATTGTTATTTATAGTCACCTTTCCTTCCATTTTTAGTAGAATTTTAAATATTTTTTTCATTCAACCATATCAAGAGGCTACAATACTATCTGACTCTTGGACTCATTAATAAGGGATGTGAGAGAATTCTCAGGTAACACTGACAAATCATTTCCAAGCCGCTCACCCTTATAGAATATATGTTTGTCTCATTCCAGTTTCATGCAAAGAGCTCTTCCAAAAAAGTAGGATTACACAATATTTAACTACTGCTGGATTCTTCAGGGAAGCAGCCATGAGGGGAAAAAAACGGCTCAGGGAATAAGCGACCTACATATTCTCCACTGCAGAAAGAACTGTTTAAAATACACCCATGACATCAAACATACCTGGTAAGTACTCTTCTTGGCCTGTCTGCCGTGAGCTAACATAGCATGTCTGTTATTCTTCTTGAACTGAAATCTGCATATAATCATTAGCCATTCGAGTACAGCAATATCCCACGGGGCCCTTCTGAGCGCTCAATATAAGATAAAAACTATGTTTTCCCACCTCACTTTTTCCTACCTCAGAAATATTGTTTTGGGAAAGGATAATTTTAAAACATATGATGATTTATAGTTTTTGCTGTGTTTAATAGAACTACTTCATTCCCACATGGATTCCTCTGTTATGTGAGTGTCATTTCCATTCTATTTCAATTATTTTTATAACAAAGCAGAGGGAACAAAATGAGAATGTGCTATAGTTATCTTACTTATAATGGGATATTCTAATATTCCTATACCTGAAACAGAATTTATATTCTCTCTCTAAATTTCAACTGTCGTTACTAAAGTTGAGATTATAAGCCATAACTTTTTTAATTTATTAATATTGGGATGATCATTCTTGTTTTTTAATTTACCCTCATTTAGATGAGGGTAAATTGCTCTTCTGAGTCAAAAATTGGAGCCAGAGTCAAGAGCCAGAATGAACAGATTAACACTGGCATGCTGCTTTCTTTTTTGCAGCTCTGTGGAACTACAAAATCTTAATCTGGTTCAAAGATGCATGTGAGTATCAGATTGAGATACACCATTTCAAAGATTTCTGTTATCAATTAGAATGACATTAGAGTCCATGAGACCTTTCTTTTAGTCTAACATTGACTTTCTTTTTTATGTAATTTTTTTTACTTTAAAAACAGAAAAAGGATAAAATGATACAGAATTTCAAAACAAAATAAATTTTGTTTTGAAAATAAAATTTTTTGTAGCACTGTTATGAGCATATTTATACTCAGAGAGCAAGTTTAGATTCATAAATCTATGCCCGTATTTTAAATAAATATTTTAGAACGTGAGAACACAAATAATTTTTACATAACTATGTTCCACGGGCATTTATACTGACCAAGGGTGGGATTCATGGACATAATAGCTGTTTTAATTAAAGACAGGGACAGAGGTTGCACTGAACTAACAAGAAAACTGCCAGCGTGAACCTAAGCAGCAGGGAAAGGCTGGGATGAAATGAAAGACGATAGAGGATCTCCTTGGATGTGACCTGCCTGGAGCCATTTGGCAGTGAATGTGTCCTATTCTTTAAGAACAGGCAAAAATGACAGAAAGTGATTGAGATAATCAGGGGCACCACTTGGGTTTTGTCAGGGAAGATGGCTTTTATCTCAAACTGGGAGTCTGGAGTGCACCAGGAAGTCACAGAGGCAGACCTGTCACCTCAGTGGCTCCTGAACGCAGAAGGTTGACCCAGCGAGGTTCATACCAGGTCTGGTGGAATTAACCTTGCTTGGTCGGGGCTTGCTTGGGGCTGTTCCTCTGTTTCTTCCTTTTTCTCCCATTTGGAATGTGAACAGCTCTCCTACCCCTGCCCTACCATTGTGTTTTGGAAACATGTAACTTGTTTGATTTTACGGGTTCATGCTGAAGAGCAATTTTGCCTAATGATGACTCATATCTGAGGTCGTAACACTTATTTAGATGATATTTATTTAGAAAAGACCTTGAACCTTAGAATTTAGAGGTGAAGCTGGAATGAGTTAAGACTACTGAGGCTGCTGGGCTATAACTAATGTATTTTGCTCCAGGAAGCACTTGAATTTTGTGATGTATGGGCAAATCGCTACATATGAAGTGTGTCCTCCATACCCTAACCAGCAAAATGTGGTCATATTTGGAGGTGGGCTTTGGTGAGGTCATGAGGGTGAGGCCTTGTGATGCTGTTAGTGCCCTTCTATGAGAAAAAGCCATGAGCTTGGTATCTCTCTGCCATGTGAAGATCCAATAAGATGCTGGCTGCCCCAAACTAGGGAGAAGGCATTTAGAAAGAGCTGCACCAGCCGATCCTGGGCTTCTGACTCTAAGAGTGACACGGAATCCCCTTTTCTTCATGCTTCTATAGTATTTTTTTAAATGGCAACTTGAGAAGACAAATATAGGCCAGCAAATTTTTAGGTCACTGGCAGAAGTATGCCAGTTTGAGTTTCTAGCTACTGTTTCTAGCACCAGGGATGTCCTGGTCTGCTTAGGTAAGGGATGCCTTCTACATAGGTATGACCAGAATACATAGTAAACTCTAAGTGAAATATTTTGTCACAGTAAGACCTGTTGCCATTAATCCCAGTCAAAATACTCCTCTTGACTTAAGCACACTTATTGCGTTGTTCTTGCCTCTTTCAGAAGCAGTTCTGGAAGCCCTCTTTCATGAGTGTCTTCATGAGATGTGATAAAAAGTATGGTGAATGCTGTGCTCAGAGCTGTCCAACAGAAAGCCCAGCTCTTCAAAACAGGGCAGTGCGTCCTCTTCCACCTTATTGACCAAAACTGGCACCGTGTGACTTCCGGCTCTTCCCCAAGAACAAAATGATCATGAAAGGGGAATATTTTGAGTTTATTCAGGACATACAGGCAGGCACAGAAGGCCTGAAAGAGGACTTCAGAAGTGCTACGGACCATTGTAAGAGTGATGAGATACGTGTTCGTAGTGGGAGAGATGTGAGTATTTTTAGGGAGGTGAATGGCAGTGTGTCTTTTACTGCCATTTTTCACTCAAAACTCACTGTATCTTTGATCGTTTCATACATATTCATTTGATATCACAAGGACTCCCTCCTGCTGCCCAGTCAGGGTGATGGGCAACCTCTCCATGGAGACACATCCTGCGCAAGGCACTCAAACCCCTCTCCTGCCTTGCGGAAGGGACCAGTCCTGTGTGGTTCTTCTCTCCTGTCTCTCCCTGTTCTCCTTCCTAGCCCAGTAGACCTGTATTCACTCTACGCCTGAGTGCTCTGGTTTTTGAACTACTCTGTATTCAACAGAGTGCTCTGCTCCCTTCAATCACCCTTTTTATAGTAACCATTTCCTCTCTTTTCATCTGTACTCTAAAAATCTGACTGCTCTTGGAGGCAACATGGATGCCTCTGCTTCCAGGTGAGGAGTGGAAACATCTTACATAGACAATACACAAATATTACTATTTCACGATACCTCACTGCAAATGATAACATCAGTGCTAGAGGTATTTCATACACAGATAAACCTTCCCAGGGATTTTAGACCTGCAGTCTGCATATAAAATGAATATAAAAAGAGAATACAGGGTACACTCTCTTTCTCTCCATGTATATTGCTGTCTATCTACATGTAACTATGTCTATCTGTTAGAAGCCTCGGTCTCTCCTTTCTCACTTTTACGCTTTTGAAACAGAAATTCTGTGCGCCGTTTCTCTTTAGGCCAGACTACAGAAGTCATGTTTGCTGATCCGCTGTGGACAAATCACCTCAGATTGGTCAGTGAGTGTGAAGTGAGAGGCTACATGGAGGGGCGATATCCACAGAGGCTGTGAGCCTGGAAACAGTCGGCCTCTGCTGTAACAGTGCTCAGACGCACCCACTCTCTGCAGACCCATCAAAGACCTCAGCCCTCCTCTTCACTGCTACGAGAGTTTGTGACTTCACTTGTTTTTAGTCCATTTTATTCATCTAGTACATTACCATGAACTTTTTCTTCCTACACTCTGTGCTGCTCTTGTCTTTTCCAAAATAAACATTCAATGTCCTGTAAGAAGCAACCTAAGATTTATCCATGCAGAAAAGTATTTTTAAAATGAGATTAATAGAACTGCTTTATTGAGTCTCACTGAGTTTATTTTCCTAGGATTTCTTAGAGATGTCAATAGGTGGATATGCATTTAGTTGCAGATAGAGATATAATATTTGGCATTTGCACAGCTTCCTTAAATAAAACTTTCTCCATGGGCCATTAAATTTGTTGTGGAATATCTTTTGGCAAATACTTGCCAACAACATAAAGTGAAAAAAGAGAACAGAAGGAAGAAAATGGAAACAAAACTTTTGTTAAGTTAGGTTTCAACCTGAATTTTGGAGAGATTCATTTAAACCATGACAATAAATGAGAAAAACTCACCATGGTAGAAGCCCCCATCTGTAACTCCTGGTGTAAGTAAAAGAGATTCATACACCAAATCTTCCCTGCAAGATTTTAAAAAAAAAGTAATGATCATCTTTCAAATATTAAAAGAATAGAAAAAGCAATTTTAGCTACTTTAACAGTATAAATCAAAAGATTAATTGGCATAAAAAGATTATTCAGGAAAATATTCCTTGAGGTTAAGCTATCATCAATTCTTTCACTGTTACGATCAAACCTCAAGATCTTTTTTAACTTTATGTATTATTTTTTGACAGTACTTCAGGTTGAACTCAAGGCCTTGTACATACTGGGTAAGTTCTACCCCCGAGCTACACTTTTATCTCAAGATACCTTTCATCTTCAATGTGTTGGTGTCACCAGGGAAATTCTAAGTATAATATGGAAGTGTCAACATTAAAACATAGTTTCCTGTCTGGTCATTCTCATTTCTTTCAACTTATGAGCTTGAGAGAGAGATTTTTTCTTCCAGTTTTGTGTATGTGACTCTGTCCTTCCCCTCCCTTCCCACTGATTTATTTACCACGCATTCCTTAAAAGTGCCTTCTCAGGCAAAGTTTTATAATGACCTTCTCTATCATAAAATCAATAACAAAGAAAATAAAATGGGCAGTGCGAGATGAGGAAGGGTGGATCAATGGGTACTGAACTGTGAGTTAAGAATAAGAAAAATACTGTGTATCTCAAAAATCTACCAGAAAGGATTTTGAATATTTTTACTAATTAAACCTGCTAAATATTGGAGGAGATAGAAATGTTTATCATGATCACATAATTTATAGATATAAACAAGTTTCCCCTTTAATGTAGATACCATTTTGTATTTTTATGTATCAGGTAAAGGCTAAAAAAAAGTAATTTTTGTTAATTAGGTTCTTATAATAGTTTTTCTTGAGAGCATGATATGTATCTATTCATATCTATCAGTCTTTCTATCTGTATCTTTTAAAATCTATCATTTTGCAAGCATTTCTTATTGTAATTATCTTTTCCAATAATAAACATTTAATTTTTTAAAAAAGTATTATTTTTGTTTTCCAAGTAATGTCATTTTGGGATATTTCCATACAAAGCTATGGCCATGGTACTTACACCATTGTCAGTCTATACTCCTTTTTAAAATGGGAAATGTTAAGTTGAAGTTTCTTTGATTATCTATCTATCTATCTATCTATCTACAGATATAGATACACTCTTGCATTTGTGTGTCTTAATTTGTATACCCATGATTGTAGGATTTTAGATAGCTATTGAGAATTGTACACCAAGATTTGTCTCTGCCAATGAAAATTTAAAATTAGCAAGAAAACTGAACAGCTGGCATCATTTTTTGATGTGACTTTTTGAGCTAAAAAATCACTGACTAGTGAAAATAATGGTCAAAGTTAATTAATTCTGTTAGAGCAAAAAGAATTCTTCAATCAACAGGCGATTCTCATATAATTTTTAACAGACTAATTAAAAGAAACAAGTGTCACAGAATGTTCATTACCTATTAAAGATGTGGCATCAAATTCTTAATTTGAATTTCAAGAAGCAAAGGACGCATGACAACTGTGAGTTTAATTAGCTCAGGTTGATAAATTGCATCTTGAATATAAAGATTATATACCACCCAAATGAATCCTTTCACATGAGTTTAAAATTTATTGGTAAGCCAGGCATTCAAGGACTAATTACAAAAGTTGTTAGGTTATGAATATAAGAAGAAGGAAAAATTAGAAAATTCATTCATCTTGTGAGACATTTTAATTCCTTTTGTGTCCTTGGGGTCTAGATCGAATGAAAAGGCCACAGCACTTCAGCGTTATCTGTCTTTATGTTTCATCTACTAGAACCTGCCAGCTTACTTTGCAAAGTATTTTCTCTCCTAAATTAGCCAGCAATTCTGTCTTCCAAAAGAGACTCTCTTGTGTTAACTATGCACCATGCTTTGCATTTGCTCTCTTCTGTAATTTTTATGTTGATTAAATATTGATTGGGATATGAAATCTTTTAGAAGGCAGGAAGAAAAAGTCTTTTGCACTTTTGTATTTACTAAAAAGGTGATATGCTAATTAATAAATATTTACCTTTATTAATTATGGATTTTTATGAGTATTATGCAAAGTGTAAAATATCTTTTACAATAATAAATATTTCTGATTTGTTTTTTCCCAAAGTAATATTTTTGTCTCCTAAACCACATCATTGTGGGATATTTCCATAAAAATCTATGACCATGGTACTCATACCATTTAAAACAGAAATGGGAAAATTGAACTGTCTTTGTGTTCAGTAAATGTCCTGTCCTGTCTGATGTGTTTTTATTTCCTGTAGCTTTTTCTTTAATGGATGCGTGTCAGGAATAGTGGTGGTCCCTTAACAAGGCAAATCTCTATCTACAACAAGTACTTCAGTTTTCTACAGGAAGGAACCGGACTGGAAAAGCTACCCAATGAAGAGGGGAGCCGAAAGCCAAAAGGAAAAGCTGAAGAGCTTGGAGAATCATTTCCTGGGAGGCACAGTGTGTCCTGGTGCCATTAGTAACAGCACTGTCCAGCTGCAGGTCAGATTGCAGTGAACCAGCGCTTACGCTACTTCCTGCTCTTCCCTTTTGTGTATGGTGCCCTCTACAGTGGTTATTGTGTGTCCATTTTTCTACTTTATGGTGTGTGTGTGTGTGTGTGTGAGAGAGAGAGAGAGAGAGAGAGAGAGCGAGCAAACTCACAGGACTATTTCTTCCTAAGCATTTTGGAGAAACCCACCCAAGGAACTGACCTGAGCAATATCTTCTGTGCTGGGACCTTGCTTAGACGCCACAGACCTGAGTATGAATCCTTTCTCTCCAACTGAGCAAGACAAGCTGTCAACTTTCTGAACTTCAGTTTCTTCATCTGTAACACAAGGGCAATTAAGCTAGATCATTTCTGAGGTTTTTCTTTCTGTGTTTTCATGATTACACCATCCACAATTTTCCAGTACTTAGGTCACGTTACTATCCTGGTTGAATCAAGGGTTGATTTTATTGGCCACTGTATATTGCCATTGCATCTTTTTTAGGTAGCATTCTACTTAAAAAACCTACCTGCGTGCATTCTCTAAAATCTCCACAGTGATTATTTTAGAGTCAAGTGTTCATTAGATACTTTGCAAATAGGAAGTGATGAAAATGACTGGGTTCATCTCTGGCATCCCAGGCTGGCTGTACCACTGCTGCCGACATTTCTTTTGCTTATTAAAACCATTAACAACAAGAGTGTGCTCTTTGCTAGTATAACATGACAGGCAAGGGACCCTACAGCAGTGACCTATTTTAGGGCTCTTCAAGTGACTGGAAATTGACTTCTAACTCATGATGGAATTCAGGATTAATTTACCCAGTGAGACCTGCCTGTCCTTTGGGAGACAGATCTGCTAGGTCACAGATATAAAAAGGATTTTCTTTGTGACTTTTTGGCAGGTACATTTTGACATGATTTTCTTTGTTTCAAAGGACACTTTAATGAGCAGTAAAAAGGCCATCGAGTAACCAAGAGAGCTGCTTAAATGAGAAACCTGAATGCCGGGTTTCATAACCGAAGAAGCCTTGGTGAACCACTTGGGATAAATTGAACCGGGATGCATTTTTGAGAACTGTGTTTTTCATTATTCACAGTCTTTTTAAATGAAACCAGGAGCTTCCTAGCCATTTGAAATAGACCCTTCTCTGTTAGCAATCAATTCATTTTCAAATTTTTATTTCTGTGTAGACTAAAGTGAATGATAAACAACTACAAAGTTTTTCAAGTCCTCACTGAAATTCTCTGGACCTCTGCTAGTGCCTCCTAAAGCATGTGATTACCTGCACGCTGGCCCGGTGACCTGCACTTCCTGTTTGGAGATTTGAGTGGTGACTTTAATAAGCCAACTCTTGAGACTTTTTATGCTTGGAAATAGAACCACAAGAGAATTCACAACTAAATCCATTTTTCCTCGGTGGACATCGCAGAGGCTGTGATTAAGTGCCATGACAAGAATGATACATCTATGGTCTGCTCAATCAATATAACCAGCTAAAGGAAGGAAGTATGATATTTTTATCATGCATACTTATTTTTTGTTCCTATTACTCAAATAAATTACATAAGTTCATTTTTAAAGTTAACAGAGCATTTTTTGTAGGACAACTGAGCTACTGTTTAATCCAAAAGTTGTTACAGAAAATGTTGTCTGTCTCTTCTACACACATACACACACTCACAGATATATAAATATCTACCACTGAACCTATTTCAAAAGTCTCAGTGGAATGGAAGTGCAGGAATGTTTGGAGATCCTCATCAAGGCCAATGAGAAATGTGCACTTCTTACTATTAGACAGGATTATTTGGTAGCATTGCTGCTACTTCCATTACTGCTGATAAAGGCTGTGCCTGCGACAAAACTGTAATCCAGTTCTCCTGATTTTGTCTTTATCTCTAAACTCTCCAATGTTAGTGAGCACTTTGCAGAATCAGTTTAATTGGAACACCTTTCCCCAGTCCTGAGTCACCCTTCCTGCTGTTTGGGTTTCTCATCCTCCACTGTCCCCCAGTGAAGTATGATCACCCTATCCACCTCCAGCAAAAAGTCTGGTCGATGTGGCCAGAATTTCTCTGTAACAATCCTGTTTTCTACCAGTAGCCACCCTGTGTCTCCATGTCATATCCTTGAATGAACTCTTCTTTATTGTCTTTGCTGCTGTCATGAATACATTTTTTCTTAACTTCACCTTCTTCTACTTGACAATATTTAGGGTAAAATATAAAGGCATTTTCTGGAAAAACCTTGATGTTTTGCTTTTCAGTGCATTTCTTCAGCCAGAGTCATTTAAATGAGTTTCAAAAATAATGCTTCGATGAAAGATTTGATCTTTTGTGGCCCATTGAATCTGGCGCCTACAAGGAGGTTAGTAATTTTATAAAGTTGAATCCTTTGTGTCTCATCTGACTCAGCAGACTTCTACCAGATTGCTGAGCCAAGGAAAACCACACTAGTCCTGTAGGCAGCAGTGCAAAGTCAGAGAATTTCTTCTTGCCCTAAAAGCTCAGTGTGTGGAGAAGTCTCCAGTGAAGTCTGTTCTTCTGCTCTGGGACTGTAAGACGCGCCACATGAAGAAATGGTGGTTTGGTGATCATCGGACCTCCAGTGGAAATCTGTGTCAGTCTGATGAATAAAGGCTCTTGGGATTTGAGAATCCATTTAAACTTCCCCAATAACGTTAAAGAGCTCTAGGGAGCCTCGGAGTCAGTTGCCTCTGTTATTTTTTACGCTTCTAACCAGAAGCTTTGAAGCCAAAATATGCTAGGCTATCAGCTGGGTGGGAGTCTTGTTCAGGGCATCCTTGTCAATGTGCAGATTTCTTCCCTGTCAGATAGGAAAGTTCAAGAAGAGAGTCAAGTCATGCTCAGAACTTTGTCACTTAAAACTTATTCAAAACAAGATGATTTCCATTTAATATTCCAAAATTAATATGAGCAAGGAGGATCTCTTTCTTAAGATGTATTCAAATGAATAATAGGTAGATTTAGGTTGAATTTTTTATTGGTATATAAATAATAATACTTTGCTGCTGATGCTTCTGGCCCTTTGCCTAGGTAAGTCAGGACATCAAGCATTTGGTGGATGGCAGAGGGAGTCATGGACTTATTTTGTTCATTAAGTTTTTCAAAATCATCCCTGAGCCTTCTTGAGAATGTTCGTATTTAGTTTCTTAGCTATTTTTCTTCAAAGTCTCCCGGAATCTACTGTGGGAGGGCTTGATATGTAACAGGAGCCCAGCGTGGGAGGATGGCTCATATGAGGTGTGGATGCTCTTTAAACTTGGAGAAAAGTCATTCTCCTTGTCTGTTTCTTGTTCTCCTAGTCTGTAAAGTATTCTTTAAATTTGTTTTTCTTACCACTTCACTGAACTCCATTCAAACTATAACAAACCATGGCTTTGGAATCATAATGGACCTAGGTTTAGATAGTGACCCTGTTATTTAATTTTTAGAAAATTTTTAGAAAATGACACTGGGGGACTTACCTTAGTCATGGAAAATATTGATTCTGTGTAGTGATGTTTAATCGTGTCAATTTAATTGCCTGGGGAGCCACCTAGAGATCAGTAACGTCTAGTTCTGGGTAGGCCTGGGGGCCATTCAGGTGGACTCTTGGGTACCATGTCCAGCCATGGACCTTTCTTCTCTGGTATTCTTCCCTTGTTGCCATGAACTAAGAAGCTTTGCTCCATCGTACTCTTCTGCCATGGGCTGACCAGCCACAGACTGAGTCACCTGAAATCCTGAACCAAATAAAAACCCCTTTCAGCTGTGGGTTTGGGTATTGTTCTTAAGCAACAGGAAAGCTAATACATCTTTCTTTCTCAGTTTTTCTTGTGTTACCTTTGACATTCTGTATTTACCACAGAGATATATCTCTTTGTTTCATTATAAGGCCACTTTCTTATGCAAAGATGCCACAAATGCACATGTGAATTATAGACATATAATCAAAATACACTTTGGACTCTTTGTAGCTCAGTTTGTATCACATTCAGAGAAACACAGCCCACAGAATATCTAGATATGTATTGAGATATCTATCATCTATCTATCATCTATCTCCTTTTTTCAGAGCTGTATTATCACTTCATATTTCAGAGCGTGATTTATCAAGCAATAGCAGTTTCGTACCCTTGGAGAGTTCCACAACCATATGAGAATGCTTTGTGTTGTTACACTGAGGACCACAGATTTAGTAGGTGGAGCAGAGAAGCTAAGCCTCCTGCAATGTATGGGACAGTCTTGTATGTCACACAGCTGTTCTGACACCAACAGCACCCTTTGGATAAACTCTGCGACAGAGAAAACTAGAGAGAAAAGAACATGCACAACCCTTAAAGCTCCCTTCCCTTCCTTTTCTGCAAAATCTCTCACAAGGGTGAGAGCAGATCCTCAGTGCTTGCCTTGTTTCTGTCTCTCTTCCTAACCACAGGCACTTTCTCTGTAATGACAGTGCTTTTGTCTCATTTCATTCCCTGCCACACAAGCTTGTTTGTAACTTCCTGGCATTTAGCCTGTCTGGTTTCTTATATTTTCTCCTAATTTTCCTTAAGAGATCTTTAGACATGGCTTGGCAAGCCAGAAACTTTTGTTTCCAGAAACTCAGAAGAAGGAAGGGAAAACTCGGGTACTGGTGGCTTAATAATACTTATTCTTACTTGGCATGTAAAACCACTACAGCAGCACCTGCAGGGTGAAGGCGTGGGAAAGACGGCATGGGGAGGGCATGGTGCAGCGGGCATCAGCACAGTGCCTCCCTTTCCGCACCTTTACGTGCATCTTTTGAAAGGCAGCCAGGGCACGATCAATGCTGAGTACCCTGTCCTGAAGCTGGCTTTGTACGTGCACACTTGAGTGGTGTCTTCAGGCATCAGTGTGATTGTCTTCTGACATGGCACGATACACACACACACACACATACGAATACATACGTGTCCCCTTATGATACTTATTGTATTTCTCTGTCCTTATTGTCTTTACTTGTTGGGTTATTCTTGGCAAAATCTTTCCAAAAAATTTAACCCTGAGTCCATTTTAGGCCTGAATACTGTCTAAGTTGGCCCTTCTTTATTCAGCATATAAATATATAAATAAGCAACTGCAATGTGTTAAGTATTGAACTCTATTCAGTTAAAGACTGAAGATAAAATCATGAACACACCTAAGGTCTAGATCATGAACAGAACTTCTTGTTTTCGTAACTATCCTGATGTCACTGCTACCTCTCTCCAAAACACCCGTACAGATTCTAATTTTCCTCTGTCCGTATCCTAGACTTTTGTCTCGATCTTGTATCCTTTTAATCCCAGAAGTATTTGACGAACTTGGACTTTTACATATATGCTGAGAATTCCAAAGATTCTTTCTTCTTCCCAAATCACTGTATTCCTTCTGCTCCATACATACAAAGCACTAGAGCTCTCAGAAAATCTTGGAACCTGTCTCATCTCCATCTCCATTTACATGCAAAGACTACTGCAGTGACATCCTAATCTTGTCTCTTATTTTATCTTCTTTTATCAGCTGTTCTTAATACAAAAATTATCATATCATTCCACATCTAAACATCCCTAACAGTGTTCCAAAAATGCCCTGAAGGACCTCAGCAAGCCACAGAAGGTCCTTAAGGCCAGGATACATAGTCAGTTCTCATCCCCTACTACTCTACATATTGAACTTCTTCATTTTCAAAGTATGCCATCAGTTCTTAGAATGTTTTTCCTTCCTACAAACCATTCTGCCCAAAATAGTCTGCCTTCTCTGCATAAGCATTATCACTCAACTTAACTAATATCTCAGTGAAAGCCTTGATGCTGCCTGCAGACACTGCCAGGCAGAGCCAGCCACTCTTCCGCCTGTTACTCTGTTGTTCCAGCATCACCTAGCTTGATCATCTCAAGGGATAGCAAAAGAGCTGGAGAAATGATGCAGTGACTAAACAGTTGTTGGATGTGGTGGAGGAAGAGACTGCCTCTACGCCCTGCATGTGTGTTATAACAGAGGCTACTTTAGAAGGATGAAAATCTGTCTAGCCATTTGAATAGAGAGTAAACAAAAGAGAGGAGGACAGGAAGCAGTGAATAAGACACATGTCAGAAGTCAAATGTAAGCATCTAACATGGGCCCTGGAGTTACTGATGATGTGTAAAATAGAAAAAAGGGTTGTTAAACCCAGCTTTGGCATTGGCCCCTATGTGTTTTGATGGGAGTTAATATTAGATGTTTTTGTGAGCTGCAGTATAAGCAATTTTAGGACTATCTCTTTCTTTTATTCAGGTCCATCCAGGCAATCCTGGGATGAACAGCACCTCACAGGGTCAAGGAACATACATCATCCTGTCTCATTGCTTTGTCACATGCAGCTCTAACCTCTCAATCCAAAATGGCACTGTCAATTCCAAGAAGCACGATGATGAAATAAAGAAGCCTGACACAAAGACGATGTGAGCATTGTCTCCTAAGAAGGACTTCAGATGTCAGGTAACATCAGGGAGACCTAATGAAGTAGATTAACTCAATCATTGCAAAAGACAAACTCAGTCATAACCTCTTAAGCCTCAAAGTTTCTTCAACTTAACTTCCCAAACAATTGATCACCTTATGGCCCTAAAATTGACATTATTGATTCTCCATTTCTCTAATGTGGTTTAAAAGATTACTATACATGGTTAATTAGATAACACTTTTTTTTCTTTCCAAACAACTAAAATATATGGAATAAGTTATTGAAAGTAAAGTGATTTAAGAGAGAGCTGTGGGTCATTTTGCCTGGAGGGTAAGGCCAAGGACTATGGGAAATGAGATAACGTCCCTGATTACCTGTTCTGTAGAAATCATTATGCACAACACCCTGCTCTGATTTTGACAGCATGCCACACGGGTCAGAAGGAATGGTTTTTGTGTTCTCTGTAACCTTAACTGTAGTGATCAGAGTTAAATGTTATAAAGTAGTCTTGGAGTTTTATTAATGAACCCATCAGCTAAATTATAGCGATCATTAAAACTACCACTCAGTGTCAAAATGTTTTGACTATCAAATTCAAGAGATTAATCATTCTTTTCCATATGCTCCACTAGCAACCCAATTCTTTTATTCTGGTCCAAAAATGTCATTTCGTATGATATCTGTTTCTTCCCTCCTGCAGGTTGGCAATTAAATGAAGGACAAGTGGGTAGAACCAACCTTTTGGGGAATTTTTAAAAATGAGTTAATGATCCATTTCCTCAGCCTCAGAAACTGAAGGTGAGTCACTAAAGCTAATGACATTTGTAATCAGTATTTGCTAAGAGTATTGGGTAATCAGAAGAAGAGAGGTAAAAGGATTTCAGACTGGAGCCTATTTCAGAGGATGAGAACTTCTCCCAACAAATCATCAGCGGCATCTTGTTGAAAAGAAAAGGGAATTTTTAAAATGTTATAAGGTGATAAAAGTCAGAAGCTGTGTGATAAGCTGGAGAAGTAAGGAAATACCGACTGAGAGCATTGTTGTTGTAAAAATTGACAGACTTAGAGATCTGCTTGACAATGATTGAGCTGAGTTACATAAAGTGACAGGTCTATGCACAGCCACGGCCAGACTGGAACAGACAGACCCCAGTCTCTCCCTGTAAGTCAGCACCATTCGCAGACTGGGGGTAGAGAAAACAAAGCCACACCAGCAAGCAAGCCCAGTCCTGGAAACAGCGCCATGCACAGGCAGCCGGCTGCTGGAATAGAACAGAAAGAGCCCACCCCCTTCCGCAGACAAGACTACCAACATCACACCCCACCCCACCCCCACCCTCTCTGTAAGTGACAGGCTTATCTGGAGAAAGACAGGCTGTGATGCAGTTTACTAAATCCCAAGTTTGATAAGAAAAAGAAGCAAGGCCACAAGACATGTCACTTTTTTTATTTTAAGAAGGATAAAACAATAAAATCAAAACAAACTAACGCTTTGATTAATTTTGTCTTATCAAATTGAGACCTATTAAAGTGCGTCGTTTTTCTTGGTTTCTTCTCCCTCTCTCACCATTGCCATAAAAAATCTCTGATACTTGCTTTGGTGTTTGGAAACCCTACTGGGATTTATTGTAATGTTTAAAACATCGCATAAAGTGGCTACTGCAGGACTTACTATAGTATATTAATAAATGTTGATTTTTTAAGAGAAAGAATTATATTTGGTTTTTCAGCAGCAGAACCGCACCTTCAGTTAGTGAGCTGATTTCTATACAGTCAGGATGGCGGAGTGCAACAATGTTGCCCTTTCCAATGTCAAAATCTTTCTTATGCCCTAATTATCAACATGTTCCCCAATTGTCTCCTTCATTACACCTCCAAATAGAGAAGCATTTCTCTGTAAAAAAAAAAAAAATTAGCCATTTATGTTTATGATGTTGAAGAATTTTAATGAGATCAATGAATTCATGAAAAAGTATCCCTTGAATTACAATTCTGAATTCATCATTGTAATCCACATCTTTTGATCTTAGAAATCAGGTATTATGGTTTGAGTCTGAGTGTCTCCCCAAAGCCTCAGGCAGTCATGGAGGTGGGCTTCCAGCATTTATGAATGACTCATGGTCCAGTGCTGGGATTATGGGTGTGAGTGCTACACCCAAGTGGGTGTGGTCTACAATGTAAGGGACAAGAGAGTCTGCTCTCCATGCTCCTCCCTTTTTGCTCTTGTTGCTTGTGCTATTTTCCACTGTCATGAAGTGTTGCCCCTTGCCATGAGCCACTCTACCTTGGATCCAGCTGATCGTGGACTAAAACTTTCACAAACAATGAGCTAAATAAACCTTTCCATCTTTCATTTTGGACATTAGGTATTTTGTCTCAGCAACAAGAGAAAAGTAACCAAGACAGAAGGTTAAAGATATAAATAGATGACAGCCATCAAGGTATTCACACTGCACAGAAAGGCAAAATGAGAGTCTTAAGTCAGTACTTGTTTGGGTCTCTTAAAATGACACCAAGACAGGATGTCCCTTCTGACACATGCAGGAATTCCTTGAAGGTCCTTGAGGATTCTCTTTCCTGTCCATGACTACAACTGTGGTCAGCGTGTTTCCCACATGCCAGCTCTCTCCCCTTGTCCTTTGCTGTTTGCCTGCTGGTGCCATCGTACCAGACAAGCAGGAGAGGTCAGAGGTGTTCAGGCATCAGCCCCAGAGCATCTACCGATTCTTACATTCTTCAGCTTCCCAGTCCAAGTTTGCACAATTAAGAAAGCAACACATATTTGTGGTAGGTGTGCTATAAACTGGGTCTGAGCTCCACAAATGACACATGCAACTTCACTGGATTCTTTCCCCAACTGTGCTGTTTCATGAATGAGGATGTCTAGACCCACAGAGGATGGATCCGTCTCTCAGATGCTAGAGCGCGGGCATAAGGAAGCTGAGCTGTCTGGCTCTGAATCCGTTCAGACATGGTACTATGTCCATTTCACCCGGAGCTCAGAGCTCTCTGAGCATTGAATTGGACCTAAGAGTTGGTTATTGGAGGATGGAATTGGAGAAATAAGGTGCTAGTCATGATGCTAAAACAAATAAATCGCTGATGTCCTACCAGCTTGCCACTGACCTGGTAGACAAGCAGAACATACTTTCTCTAATGGAAAGCCAAGGAGCCTAATATTTATTTTATGAATTCAGATCTATATTTGGCATAAAGACGTTTATATGGTCAGTAATTCTGCTATAGCATTATACACCACCAGAAATGTTATAGGCCATTTATAAACTTTATATATCATTTTCAATATACTTAATGTGCATTTTAAAGGTATTTGCTGAGTATTTCTATTTTTTAAACAACCTGGTCAACATTCAAGATAATTTTATAGCCCTTATATATATAGTAAAACCTTTCACATCAGTTCTCATCTTCTTGGGTACTCTTCGGGATTCTGACTTAAGCATGTCTTTGACTGGAATTTACTACATTCTACATTTAGCAGCAAAAAGCAGTATCTAAGGTCAAAGCTTCATGTAGTTTCTCAGTACTTAGAGATTACAGCTGTGCTAACTTTATTGTACTAGTTTTTCACTGGTATGGCAGTGATCACCACAGCCAGAAAGTTTCTTCAGTCATTTATTCTTTGATGAAATTCATGACTCAAATTGCTCATTCTAAAATTTGTTCATTCAATCATTCTGATAGTACTAAGGTTCACAAGATGGCTACTCCCTTCTTTCAAGAAAAAAAATTTCATTTTTCTATTATTCATACTTATTTTCCTTTTTATGTCTAGAGATTTCTTATCTCTTTGACTTAAGTTGTTTTTCATTATTAACTTGGATGCACGGTAAAACAAGTGGCATTTTGGTCTTCTTCAAATAGCATTCCTTTGGAGAAAAGAGCTTGGGGAAAGACTATTTAAAAGTTTTCATGATGCATGGGAATTTATTTACCAAGGAAAAGGTCAGGAATCCATTAAACAATCCAGGCAACTGAATGGAATCACTAGCACAAGTGACCAGCAAGACTGGAAACTCTGTGTATTTTATGTTTGTTGGACACAGTGACTGGAGCTAAGGGTAGAGTCAGAGCCTCGAGGGGCTTTCGGTTTCCTCAGCTGACGGGTGTGGCTGGAGACCTGAAAATCTGCACGTAAAACCCACAAGTGTGACTGCCGCAGTTCCTGACATATCGTGTATTTTCTCTAAACAGTTTTGCATAAAAATCCTACTGGTTTGGAATAAGGACTTTAAAATGCTCAGACGTTCCTTCAATTTTTCTTGTTGTGGGCCCATCTACATTCCTTCCTATCTGTTCTCTTACTTCCTGTCCAAAAAGGAAGAGTACTAGGAGACCAAAATTGATGGATGGTGCTTAAGAATGCATATGGAGCCAATGAGGTAGAGCTGCCCTTACAAGCCTAAGAGAACTTTCTGTTCACTCCTTTGCTCAAGAATATTGTATTTCCATTTTATTTCCTGAGGCTAGTGTGTGGCAATAACTCCAGAAGAAAGGGCTCTTCTTGGACACAGGGTCTGAAAGTACAGTAGGTTCTAGAAACAAACTCTTTTTCCTTCTTCCTTATTCCTTCTTCTCCATTCTATTTACCCTAACCTGCAAAGAACTTCTATAAGGGCCAAGATGAGTGTGAGGAAACTCTGATGTAGAGTCACAACTGCACCTTCCTTTCCTAGATACAGAGTCATAACTCAGAAGCAAACACCTCCTTTGCTTACTTAAAGTTCTTCCCCTACAGGGGATATTATGGAAGTCATTACCAACTGAGACCCTGGGTTCAAACCAAACACCAGCTTATGACCCCATGGTAAACATGATGGGAAAAACCTAGAAGTTATTCTCTGAAGCAAATTGAGGATAGGAGATGATTCGTAACGACTGGAAACAGAACGGAAGTGGAGGTCAGATATCCCAAAGAAATGCTTAACTGCATCAGACTTGTGGTACAAGGAGAGAAAAACAAACAGCACATTAGTAATGAAGCTGGTGGATGGGAATTTCATAGATTAGATCAAGGAGCAAAGTAAGACATCAATTCCCGAGCACATATTCAGAGGTCTACTGTGTGTATCAGTTGTTGCAGAACTGAGTTCCAAAAGTTTAACAATTTTCAGTTAGTCGCTCACTTACTTCCTTCTCTTCATCTTTAGTACTGAATTTTTTAATCATCCTACCCCCACAGGTGGTCACACGCACATGCACAGAATGCAGAATTTATGCGTGCTCACTGCTGGTATGAACATTCTTAAGGAGCAAGGAAAACACTATCAGGTTCTGGGCTATTTCTCAGCACTTACCATTCTCTCTCACTGTGATTTTAGCAAGTGTACTAGTGTCTTCAGGCTGAGTAATAATAAACATGGACTCATCTATGTTTCATTAAATTTCCTCATGGTTAAATTTATAGATTGGAAATATTAGATTATTGGTAATCTTGCCCAACACACACACACACACACACACACACACACACACACACACACACAGCTGTGAATTCCTCAAGATCAAAGATTATGTGACATACATTTTTATATTCCCAATATCCAGCATAGCATTTAGCAAAATAATATTACTGTGTAAGGGTAAAACAGTTGGGTACACAGAGAAACTACAGAAAAAGAAACAGGTGAAGACCACTTCCTGCTGAGTAGGAAGTTCGGGCCATCACAACATCACATTTCAACTCCTCTGTCGCTGCACGGTTGACAGGAAGTGGTTCCAAAGAGTTGCACAAAGAAGCTTCCCCCAGACCCTGCAGTAGGGAAGTAAAGGTCTTTGGGAATCATTTCCATTTTCTTACTCTTTAAGTAAATAAATATCACTAGAACCTATTTTTCTGCTATCCAAACCATCACCGTTTCTTTACTCCTCCGTCATTATCAATTTTCCATCTTGTTTATATGGTGTCTGTCAGTGGAACTCTGTCCGCTTTCATTAATTGACAATTTTTATCACTCAGACCTACTCTGACTTTAGCAACAGCTCATCAGGAAGGAGAGATTTTCGTTCAACCATGTTTTATTCTTGTTTTAGAACTCATCTGTTCTTGAGGTAAACTCACATTACTGCTTATTCTATTTCAAGCTCCCACATCCTCTCCTCTATGTCATCACTTTTATCTAAATATTTAGGAAGTATTTTGTCCGTTAGTGGGATAAAATTAGACCCTTTATCAGTGATGTCCTTTACACTTCAGCTTTCCTTGGACTTCAGACTCTCATATTGTTGCTCATTTTATCACCACTCAAAACCACTTATGAACCTGGTGGGAAAAAATACATTCAATGAGGATAATTTCCATGTAACCAAATCACTCATGTCGATATTCCACAATTCATATAAGACCAGATTATACTCATCTTTTTCCCATATATTCTGCTCAGATTTTGAGACCCAGATACCAATAATAGACAATATAATTATTCCAAGTCAAACTCCATAATAATGAATTTAAACAGTTGTTCAAGCCTTCTCACTGTATTCAAATTTGATTACTCTAGATTCAATTTTGCTCTTATGAAAGGCTCACAAATCTTACACTCTTATTTTAATACAACAAAAGTACAGTTTTCCACCAGTGCTGGATGTGCCAAAACATAACTAACCTCTTTTCTCAACTTTAGGGACTCAGTGAAAAGGTAAACTTGGATTTGGAGTGCCATAGCTAGCAAATAAAAATTAAGAATGCCCAGTTGTATTTGAATTTCATATAAATAATTATACTATACATAAAATAACTTTAATTATAATTTACATGATCTTTAAAATATGAATATGCTAACAAAAGTTTTTGTCCTTTCTCTGAAACTCAAATAAATACTGGATTTTTGACAGAACTATGTCCTAAATACATCTTAGATATATATATATATATATATATATACTGCAAAGTATGTATCTTCTGTCTCAAATTTGATTTTAACTAAACCACAAAGGGACCTTGGAAAAAGAAACTAGTCCCTGACAGATACTCATGCATTTGAGATTATAGTTTTAATTTTGCTACAAGAAAAGCAGAAAAGTACAGAATTTCCAAAATATGCTTTGGTCTGTTTGTAATTATACGTGTGCCTGTTTGTACATGGACATGAACTCCCTCTTAAAATAATTGTTTAGTTCTCCAAACAAGTGGTTATCATTCACTGTGAGTTGCCACAGCTTATATAGATACAATTAGGTTGTCCTTTTTCTATAAAGGAAATATTCTGGGTTGTGTCCACAGCTGCTGAAGACAAACAATGTCATGTACTATCCTTGCGGAGCCGAGCCATTTGATGGCGTGTGATGTACTGAGACATTTCTGGGTCAGGCAGAGTCTGTATCTGCACCTCAGCACATTTCCCTGTACTCACAGTTCCAGGAGAAGCCCGGTATTTAGAACTGCAACTTGACTTTGGGGGAAAAAACAAAAGGAGAAATGCAATTGAGCCACAGGCTAAGAGGATTATAGAGAAGTTCTCTCCTTCAGACCCTGCCCCTATGCAGGAATCAAATTCCTGACGAATTTACACTGAAATTTAGGAACTGAGTTATTGATTATTGGTCACCACATTGGCTGTCTGGTTAGACTCAGACAACGTTCCAAAATAGCATTTTATATACAAAGCTATACACTTCTGTGACACAAGATGAGATGGCGCTAATAAATTCTTCCTGGAAAACTGGAAAGGGAGATGAGTAGAAAGAGAAATTCGCTTTTTCTAATTAACTCAAGCATTGCTTTTGGATGGGCCTGTAGAATTGGATCCAGTGAGAGACGCCATAATCTCTGTGATGTGGCTGGGAAGCCCAATTGTGAGTTCCGGGGGTTTGGGTGCAGAACCCACAGACACACCGCTTTCCTGGTGAGACACTTAGCTATCTCAGGACTAGTAGTAGAAACCGAAAGAGTTAATAGGGCACAGATTGTCAGGCTCCACAGGAACCAAACCTACAACACGCCAAATGTGGTGAGGAAAAGAAGAAAAGAAACGGCTCTCTTCACAGGACAAACGTAAGCGTAACGGGCTGATTTTTATTCAGTTAAGAAAGCTGTGATCTAGAATATGCGACTACATTCCACACAATCAAAGTGACCATATCGTATTTTCATCTAAAGCAAGACTCTGTCGTCTAGGACAACTGCTGAGGGTTTAGCCAGAGACTACAGCTCTGGCAGGCATCAGCTGAACAAGCCTTAGGCATATATTCTAAGATCAGGTATTTAACTAAAAAGTTATAAAATTATCTTAAAGTCATGTAATAGGCAAATTCACAAGTTAAATAATCATAGACAGTGTTCATCTGACAGGTACTTTGTCTCCCAAATACTCACTTAGCCCTGGCATCAGCCTTAGGAAAAAAAGGTGGTTTCCATTTTATTAATGGAGAAATTTGGTCCCAAAGGATAATACTAATTTAACTTTGCTAAACTCACAAAGGTCCACAATGTAGAAGGAAGATTTTAATCCATGCAGTCTAGATACAGAGCTCATATCCTAAAGGAAAAATACACAAATCTACAATTAACCAAGCTAAATAACTGGTTCTTTAATATCATAATATATTCAGTCACAGAGTATGACAAATAAGATTTTGAAACTATAAAAAATAAGATTTTCATTTTGTTTGGCTTTTTGAGACAGGGTCTTGCCATGTAGTTCAGGTTAGCCTTGAACTCACCACATAGCCCAGGTTGGTCTTGAACTCAGAAAAATCCTCCTGCCTCAGTTTCCCAAGTGTTGGGTTTGTAGCTGTTCACCACATCTGGATTGCAAAGGACTTTATAGCTAAACACATTTATGACTTTTAATCACAAGCCTTTGTTTGAATTGTCATGGCATTTTTTTCTATTTATATTGTAAATTTTACATTATAAAGAGTCCACTCAAGGGATACTAACCCGTACAGTAATTATTGCAATTAAGAGACACAGTTTTTTTTTTAATTTTATGTTTTTCAAAAAGAAAACTCTACAAGGAATGTCTCTGCAGTCAATTGCTTTTTTTGCCATAATTCTGTTCGCTGATGTAAAAATCATATGAGATTTTACTTCCTCATTCCTCAAGAAACCATCACTACAGTTGAAATAATACATAGGTGTTACGGTTTTTATCTAAAAGTTCCCCAAAACCTCATGCAGACATAGGTAGGGAGTTTTGAAGGTGGCTGGATTAGGGTGTATGAACGCTGATTAAGGTTGTGAAACTGAAGTGAAAGGTGTAGATATCGGAAGCCCCACTCCAGGCACAGGTGACATCTCTCAGTAGACTTTTAGGGATGGACAGAAGGCAGACTTGCTACTGCTTGCTGCTTCTCTGTCACCTACCTGCTATGCCATGGCCTGGTTCTTCCATGGTGCCCCTCTGCCATGCCACCCTGCCTTGGAACCAGCTGACTACGGACTGAAACCTCTACAAATTGTGAGCTGAAATAAACCTTTTCTTCCTTAAAAAATAATAATAATAAGGTTTCAAAACTATAAGAAATAAGGCTTTGAAACTTAAGTACAATATTCCTTCTTTTTTTTTCCTGCCAGGGATCAAACTCACGACCTTGCCCTTGCCAGACAGGCACTTATGCCACTAAGCCAAATCCCTGGCCCTTAATTCTCTTTCTTAATGACAATTATTATACTATAGTATGTGACAAGTCTCAAGGTTCTAAAACTACTCTCACTCAAATATACATAGCCTCACCAGCTTCACCTGGGTTCTTATTAATGTTCACTTTTGAAGCCCTTCCCATCCTTAACCAAGGATTCTACTTTGCTTTACACAAAGTAATGTTAGGCAACATATTTCCCAACAGATAGGGAGCAGGAATAAATTGGTGGCATTGGATTTATGTTGTCCTTTGCTTTTGTTTTCATAATGTGTTAATGTTAGTACAACTTATAATTAAAGGCAAACATTGGCTACAATGATTACCTCTATTAAAAAGCAACTAATGTTTATTTTGTCACAGTTGATTAAAAATTAACTTCTAACCACTACAGGTTGCCATATTCTCTTAAAATGTAATCTAAATAATATATAATTGGATATATTATATAATTAGATGAATATATTTGGATAGTTAGCTAAATCATTGTTATAAAATGAGAAGAAATTATGCTGGCTAATTATCTACATAAAAAGCTGAAGCTCTTTTGCCTTTTTAAAAATTTTATTAGTACATTTTGGATGTACATTATGATAACATTCAACATAGGGAAATTGTACCTGTCCATGATGTATCTTGCTTCTTTTATTTCGTTTATTTTAAATGATTATTTTCTTTAAATATAGCAAGAAAAC
>PVJX010019261.1:0-35166 GCA_004027295.1 Dolichotis patagonum | reverse complement strand
GATAAAATATACTTCATCAAAATTAAATTTTTTCTCTTTAAAACACACTACTGAGAAAATGAAAATTCAAGTCACAAAGTAGGAGGAAATGATCACAACACCTATCTGACAAGGGATTTTTTTTGTACAAAGTATACTATATGGAAAAAACTATAAATAATTAATAAAAGAAACCCCCCACAATTCAATGTGATGTAGATAAATTGGTTGAACCGGTACTTCATAAGTGAGATATGAATGGCCAATAAGCATATGCCATGATACTACATGTTAGCAGTAGTCAGGCATACAAAAATTAAAATATCATGAGATAGTAATCATGGATAAAGTTAAAAATCTGATTATACCATGTATTGCTGATGATATATTGTTTCTGGGAATGGTAAAATGACCTGATTATTTTGGAAAACAATTTGGCAATTTCTTATCAAGTTAAAAGTAGCAATTCTCTATAGCCCAGCAATTTCACTTGTATTCACCAAAAAGTAATGAGAATGTATATATACAATTTAATTATGTGAATATTTTATAATTTCTTTATGTATAGTAATACAAATCTAGAAATGGCTCATTATCCAGTGACATCTGAATGGAAAAGCAAGTTATGGCACATGTTTATCCAAGCAGACCATTAATGAGCAATGAAAAGAACAAACCTATAATGAAGATAACAACATATATAAATATCAAAACATTGTAAAGAGTGAAAGAAGCCAGAAACTTGCTTGTGTTCCCATGCAGTGTGAAATTCTAGAAGGTACAAAACTAATACACAGTGGTGGAAAGTTGAGCAGTGTTACCAGAAGATGGGGTATGTGGTGTGGGAGGGTGAGACTGATTAAGAAAGGGCACAAAGGAGATTACTGATGTAATGTAAATGTGGTAAATTTTAATGGTGTGTTTAATGAATGTGTACATTGTTTTGTATACACATTCTCTCTTTATGAAAGAAAGAGAGCATCATTTTCTAGGTGATCAATCCTCGTCACATCAACCCTCCTCATTCCTCATTCTGTCCAGGAAGATTCACCCAGCTCCTCCTCTGAGAATCTTTCAGACCCTCCAATCTCCTCCTTCCCTGTTCTGCTCTGGAGGGAACTGGGCCTGTATAAGGTGGTTTCCTCCAAAGTACAGGTGCTTCTTTGGGTGGTGATCCCAGGAGACACAGTGTGGGGGGAGGGATAGTAGGATGGGGAACGGAAAAAGCTATAAAAGGCACCGTGGGATCAATCCTTCTGGGGATTTTCTAAGGAAGTGTGTAGAATGTGGTCCAAGTGTGCTCCTTGGGGGTGACTGTCCACTCAGTTCTCTCCCTGATGGTGCCTCCTGGACGCTGAGTTCCTGGCACTCCAGGACCTTCTAGGACAGTGGTGCCAAACATGCAGCACACATGCTACAGCAGACTGTATCATTGAAAGCTCTAAAATCTTTGCCGTAACCATCCTGGGACAATGGAGATGCCTAGATGGAATACTGTGAGGAGCTGTAAGAAGACTGGGGAGTAGGTGAGCATGAGGCGTGGTGGAGACACAGGCATGGTAATGTCTGCTTCAACCTTCAATATTCACCCCAATGTCTCCTGATTCTCTCCTACCCCAACCAAGACAGCTTCCTAAAAGGCAACCCTGACCACCTCCAACTTCTGTCTGGAAGCTGTTTGGGTGGTGGGATTGGGATTTTTGTCACTGGATTTTCTGGGTGTCTTAGTTACTTTTCTCCTGTCTGGGAAAAGTACCCAACACTCACAAGTTGAAGGAAAAAATGTTTATTTCAACTCAGTTTATTTTGGTCCAGAGTTGGGAGGATCCAAGGCAGGGTAGCATGGCAGAGGAGAAACAGTTTGCACCATGGCAGGCAGCAGGCCCCAAGCAAGCAAGCAAGAAAGCAAGCAAGCAAGCAGCAGCAGTGAGCCTTACTTCTTTCTCCCACTTTATATTCCATCTGGGCTACAAGCTTATTGATTGGTACTGCTTATACCTAGGACAGAGTTTCCATTATCCACACCCTTAATCCAGGTATCATGCCCTTAATCCACATTCACAAACCTTAATCCAGTCATCTTCAAAACTCTCCACCTATGATCACATAAGACTTTGGGGGACACCTAGATACACGCCATAACACTGGCTTTGCCCTGGGAAGACCTTACCACAGCGGCTTCTCAGCTCTTCAGAAATGCCGGAGTCCCGAGCTTGCTCTGTCCAGTAAACCAGGTCACCACCCCCTCTTTCCTACCCTGTGTAGTGTGTCAGGTAGCCCTGAAAGTGGCTCTTGATGACCCTTGTCACTGGTGTTCATTTCCCTTCAGAGCAGTGTGGACTGTTGACTCACTTCTAACTCATAAGACACAAATGGTGAGATGGCATTTCTGAGGTTAGGTTATAAAAAGACTGTGGCCACTCTCTTTGATGTTTTCTCCTGAACTAACTGTTCTGAAGGAAGCCAGCTGCTATGTCCCTAGCAGCCCTTTGTAGAGAGCCAAGCAAGTGGGACTGGAAGCAAGTACTTTCTTCGCAATCTTTCCAAGACTTGTCTGTGACCCTGGTGGAAACCTTGAATGTCACTTTGTGAGAGTCTCTGAGCCAGAGACACATAGCTGAACCACTCTTACAAAGACTGTGAGATACTAAATGTATCTCATAGCCACTAAAATTTTGGGGGACATTTGTTATGCAGCAATAGATAACTAATACACTTAATTCCCAAGGCCATCTGGGATACTGGTGTAATTCCAGAGTTCAAGATTTTGAATCTCCCCACCTGGGCATGACACCTTCCTCTCAATGGATCTTATATTCTCTAAACAGCCCAGGGAAAGTTCCAAATAGCTAAACCCTATCTCCACACCATCAAGCAAAGTACTTATGACTTCACACTAGCTGCATACATTACTACAAATTAAACCTAATGAGATAAAAATAATTATGTTGACTTTTAAAAACACTTTCAGATAAATACATCATTAAATATTTTGGTATAGAATCCTTTTCTACTGTTTCCCAAAAGAGCAAGAGGAGAGGAGTCTGAGCTACAAAGCTGCAGAGGAGATGCTGAAGGTGTGGGCAGGGAAGCTGCAGGAACCCCTTGGGAAACTTCTGGGAGCCCATAGGAACCCATACTAGGTTTCCAAGAGAGCAATTAAACATTAAAAGTCTTAATATTCTACCCTTTGGTCTAATGAGGTCATAAAATCTGTCATAAGAAAGTAAGCAAGGTTGGAAATAAAACTTTACATGCAGAATTGATCATCATAGAATCATTTATGGTAACCAATGCTGGGATCCATTGAAATGCTGATTAGCCAAACCAATTATGCATGGAAAATAATTATGATAGAATATTCTGCTCTCATACAATATGTGAACAATGAACATTATTCAAAATGAAACTTTCAAAAACAATCTATGCTTAAAAATGGTTATAAATTAAGTCAGAGAAAAAATTGGATTCTAACTTTTGTTTATTTGTACATGGGACTAGTAAAGCTCAGAAGGACATGCCAAAATGACAGTGATTTTTATCTCTGGTAGTTGAGTACAGGGAATTTTAATTGTTTCTTAGTTTTATGCTTTCCAAGTTTTTCGGCAATGAGCTTCTCTCACTAATATATTATTTTAATGTTTAAATAGATGCATGCATGAAAGAATCTCTACAACTATTCACCCTGTGGGAACTTCCTGGATGAGGTTCTAGGCTTGAGCTCTACTCTCAAGGTCTCTGGATCCTCATTCAAGTATCCTGGTTCTGACTGGGACACCAGATGCCGGTAATCTGGAGTCCCACCTGTCCTTCACCATTTGTTGCCAAATGCTGATGTGTTTGCAGTGTCCATATGTCTTGCTAAGGTAGTTTTGTCACCACTCTCTTATAGCTGGGGAAAGGGTGGCAATAAAATTGAATAGAAGTTGTGGGTGAAACTCTCAGTAAAGCTTTTGATGTGGGCTTATGCAGCTTTCAGGAGCCTCTTTGCACACCCCCTTCCTTTTTCTTCTTATTCCCTCAGGATCTATAATTGGTTGAGCTCTAGCAACTATTTTTTTTTTGACCATAAGACAGGCTTCAGGATGAACTCATGCTGTTAGTAGTAGAGCAGAAACAAAAAGGGTACTTGAGATGTTACCAAAATTGCCCACTAAACTAACATAGAAACCCTGGAGTTCTTATTCTTACTTAGCAGCCAAATTTACCTCCATGATTTAGGACTTCTGCTGTTGATCATTTTAAAATTGAAGAAGTGCCACGTGTGGCAGTGTACACTTATAATCCCAGCACTGAGGCTGAGACAGGAGGATTGTGAGTTTAGGGCGAGTCTTGGCTACATAGCAAGTTCAAAGCCAGCCTATACTACATAATAGGACTCTTTCTCAAAATTAGATAGATAGATAAGAAGCAAGCCAGTGATACAGTGAAATTGTCAGCATAGATTAAATCCACAGTCCTCATAAAGAACATGGCTGGTTGATGAGCTGGAAAAATTACTGCCATCACATGAATGGAAGACCAGATATAGAAGTGCATACCTCCTAGCCTGCTGATGATCCAAGCCAAGGCAAGAAGCCTTTGTGATATACTAAAAGATCATGCCAAAGAGCCTATTTTTTTGCGAATGTTTATAGCAGGCCATGGGTGGTCCCAATGCTTCATAATCCCAAGCCCTGATGGCAATGGCCAGTAGTGAAGTAGGAAGTACCACTGCTGAGGGTTCTGCAGCTTTTGTGCAAGGACGGTTGTGTGGATGAGAAATATTTGCCATAATGAATACTTAATATGCATGACAGCAGCTTGTTCCGGAAGCACATGCCAGAGCACATATTCCTTCATTTGGAGTCTAGGACAGTGCTCGGATTAAAAGCATTCAAAGACTATGTGATCCATTTTGGAGTGTAATGTTTCAGGGTCTAAATTGGAGCCTTTCCTCATCTGGCATTACTGGGAGAGCTTGAGAGTCTTCAAGAACATGAGCAAGTGGTGGAACCAGAAGTCCTGACTGACATCAGCATTGTTTGAAGTCTGGTTTTTGAACTCTTTTACTCCACATCCCATTCAAGATTCTTCTGATCTTAGACAATGCTCCAAGGACCCACAGTTGATTGGTGACATGCATCCTGCTATAAAGGTGTGTCGTAGCAGCTCAACCCAGCCATTCATTCTACCAATGGCCCACAATGCAGTCACTGCATTCAGAACACAGAATTTACCCCGAATGTTTGCTTAGGTTGCTGAGGCAGCTATGTCTGGTTGAATGCTCTGAGTGTCTCTGAAAGATTTTAACATTCTAAGTGCTATGCAGAATGTCACCATTGCATGAGAAAAAATCATCCAGTCACATGAGCATGGCATTTGGAACAAAGTTTTAAAGACGTATGTGCATGCATTTGAAGACTTTGACAAAGCTTCTGGGGCTGATGAAGTAGGAAATGACAAGATCTCAGTGGCTGGAGAATAGCTGGAACTGAAAGGAAGTGGATGGACATTCAAGAGCATCCTGGGCCTAAACATGCAGAGCTTTCCAATGAGGGGCCGACTGACCTGGAGGAAGATAAGAAAAGCAGAGGCAGGGGGACAAGTTACATCCAAACCACCAAGAAATTCACAGCAAGAAACTTGGCAGGATTTCCTACTATCAACAGTCCCAGAGGATAGTACATGAAATGGACATCATTGGTGAGAAATTCACAAAAGCTGACAGGCAGAGATACAAGATGCTGTTGCTTTCTAGAAGAAATACATACTGAAAAGAATAAATAACCTGGAGAGTCAAAGTTTCATATCTTCCTGAAGAATACTATGGCTGTTAAGCCTGTTTGCAAGTTAATCTTTTTGGGCAACTTGAATAGAGTAAGCGATGCCTGGAAAGGAATTGGAGAGAGAAGTTCTAACTCACAGAAATAAAGGACACTAACCTCACCAATGCATTAATCCACTGATGAGCTCATAGCCGAGTGGCCTACTCAGGGGAAGAGGGTGATGAGGGTGTAAGCTTGGGAGCTATATCTAGGCCTCTTAGCTCCTTCTCATTTCCCTGCTTCCTGGAGGCCATGAGTTGAGCTTCTTTCCTCTGCCATGCCCTTCTGCCATGTTATTTCTGTCCTGGAGCCAGCTGATCATGGACTGGAACCCCTGAAACAGTGAGCTTAGTACAACTCCCTCCTTGAAATTGTGGGTGTCAGGTGTTTTGTCCTAGGGATGGGAAAGCTGAAATAAAGCCAGCAACATGTGTCCTTACCCCACCGCCTTCTACAGCTGCTCTCTGGCCCCATCAGAAGACAGAGGGATTGACAGTCCAGCCCTGATGCCAAGTCCCCCATCACAGAGAAGTAAATTTTTGCTCAGCGCTCCCTCTGTGCTTCAGACCCAAACTGCTTTCAGCTGTGTGCTTTCACACTGCGCTCCCCACACCTGTGTTATTTCTCACTCTCAGCACTGTAGTCAGTAAGCTACTTCCTTGAAAAAATAGGCCTGGTTAGGTGTGTTTGTGTGAGTGCAGGCTAAGATAAGTGTTCTGAGCATGCATAAAGCAGGATACCCTAAGCTACCACTCTTGGGAGGTTAGGGGTCTTAAATCAGTGTGTGGTTTTTACTTAGAGTATTTTCATCTTGTGATGGGCTTATTGGGATATAACCTCATTATGAGACAAAGAGTAAAGGAATATAAGTATATATAAACATATATGTATGTATGAATCAACAGATACAAACATATCTGTATCTCATGGGTATAAGCTCCTAACCAGTGGGGACTTCATTGATCTTTCTCAGTTCTTCATTCCCAGTGCCTGGAAGAAAACCTAGAATGTAACAGCAACCTATGAAAATGTCATTGAATTAATTGACTAGTCCTTGTGACCTGGATCCCACGCTCTTCATTTTGGAAGTGATTTAAATGTTCCACTTGTCCATCAACTTCTATGTTGGTTCCTCAGAAGGTCACACAGATCTGAGTCTATCTGTTGAACAGGACTCTCACTTCCCTTTTTCTAGATACTTGGTCATTTGGATTGGAGCAAATGGGCAGAGAAGGGCATTGGCTTTGGAATCAGACTGAAGTTCAAATCTCAGCACTGGTTACTTAGTAGTTCTATATTATTTAGTTTCTCTAAGCCTGTTTTCTTTCATGTAAAATGGTACTAATAAGACCAATCTGGCGAGGTTGTTGTGAGGATAATTATGTAAGTACGTGGTTCAGAACAAGCATTCAGTAAACATCCAGAAGGGAGGGTAGTTTAACATGATGATGATGAAGTTGGCCAGGTTTTGGGAGCCTCTGTCTCACTAGAAGAGCTTAGTGGGGAACATACTAGACTGGGAGAGGGAAGAGCAGCAACAGGACAGGGGGCACAAGAACTGTTTCTCTGAGGCACCCTCTGTGTTCCTGTGAGCTCTGTGTCAGCTCCTGGCTGCCTCTTCTGTTCCAAGCTGCTGATCTGTTTTTCACACCCAGGTTCAGAGTTCTGTGCACAGCTAGAGTTACAATCACACAGACATTCACCCACTCCTGGCTGTGGTCTGTGGGATTTTCTTTCTGTCCTGGTTCTGCCATCCAGAGTACCTGCTCTTCCCAGGGTCCTGTCACCTGAAGTCTGAGCAGCCCTCTGCTCCTTCTACTGCCGATGTCGCTGGTCCTGCTTCCCCCAGGGACTGAGGCTTCCTAGACATCAGGAGTGTGGAGGCTGAGGGGAGACTGTCCCAGTGCTGCAGCCACCCATGCACAGGACCAGCCCAGCATTGCTGGCTGAGGGGAAGTGAAGTTGTCAGTGGAGGAGCTGGAGATAGAGAAGAGTTGGCTCCAGCCCGTGGAGTTGGTGTCATATGGACCCGGAATTCAGTCCCAGCTCTGCTACTGATCACCTGCCAATCTCCTGGGGGAAGTTCCCTCACCTGCTGAGACCCAGTCCCTCCTCCATGAATGGAGATGACCAGCCCTGCTGTGGAATGCAGGAGACTGTGGTGGCTGGGCAGCACAGCGGCTGGTGGGACTCACTGTGGGCTGCAAGGTCACACAGTGACCTTGAAGCGGGCTTGAGGCTGTGCCATTCAATGGTGCTGTGGGTAAAGTTGTGGGCTCCGGGGGAGATGTGAGTTTGATTCTTGGCTCTGCTGTTTCATCAAGCCTCAGTGTCCCCACCTGTGCCAATCTGTCTCTGTCAGAGACTGTGACAACGTCACTTTATGATGATGCCCCTTTCCACGAGGTCTCACCTAGCAATATCCCTGATGAAGCACCTGGAGGGGGCAGGTCACAGGAGAAAAGGAGCCAGCAGCGATGTGCCCAGGTGCATGTGTGCCCACAGCCCTGAGGTGCCCATCTCTGATTGACCAGGGCAACCCTGGGCTTCCTTTGGTGCCAACTAGCAGGACAGGTATCATGTGATTTTGATCCCAGACGTTAACCTCCACAGTGGTGGGACAGAGCTGAGGGCTTCCAGCAAGACAGACAGCTGATCTCACTGACTTGGTGTGGCAGGGGCTATGCTAGCCAGGCCCAGTCACGCCTTCCCTCTGCGGGCTCTTCCCTCTCCTGGTTTCCTGTGCCTTCTCTACAGAGACATGGCCTCCAGTCCCCTGCCAAGTCTACCCAGAGCACGTGCTCAGGACTCACCAGCACTGCCTCGAAGGCCAGAATGCTCAGTAGCCTCCTCAGCGGAGGCTTAATTCTCATGGTAGAAGTACAACTTTGTTCTTCCCTTTGGAAGCTGTTTTGGTTTTTCTAGGTCCTTTGTTTTTCATGTGAATTTTAAATTAAATTTTTTTATTTTTTTCCAAAAATTTGCTGAAGTTAGTATTGATATTGTGTTGGATCAACACATAAATTTTAAGGAAATTCTCTTAATAATATTGAGTCTTCCAATACATGAACATAGTACCTCTTCATTTATTTAGAGCTTGTTTAATTTCTCTCTACTATGTGACAATCCTTCTCTTTTAGTTGGAATGCTGAGAATATTTCTGATTTTTGAAATGCCTTTATTAAAGCATAATTTATGAACTGAAAAATCCACTTTCATTGATTTATAGTTTTATGAATTTTGACCATGCAGTCATGAAAAGAGCATGATGCTTAAGACATAGAACATTTTCCTCTAAGAATTCTCTTCCTACCCTTCTTATGCCAACTCCCTCCTCCAATACCCAGGCCTGGCAACCTCCAATTCGTTCTCTATTTTTCTAATTTTACATTTCCTTGCATTAGGTCATTTGCATTTGATGTAACTATTTAAACAGTACATTTAAATGTATCACCTTTCTGTTTTCTTTTTGTAACAACTGTTCCTTGTTCTATTTTTCTGTTTTCTCTTGGATCAATTAAATATTTTTGGTCTTGTTCTGTTGGATTTCCACTACTGACTTAGCTGGAATGACATGCTTTTCTGTCGTGATTAGTGTAGCATTTACAGCATCTTTAACTTACTGTGGTCTCCAGCTTCATATTATTTGCTTTATACCCATAGTGGAATAATGTTAGGATATTTTCATTTCTTACCTCCCCTTCCTTGTGATATGGTTGCCATTTACTGTGTTTACATATATTATAAGTCCCGATACATTGCTACTGTCCTCTTTTTCATTAATCAATTGTCTTTGAAAGATGATAATAAGAAAATTATTTTATATTTACCATAATTCTCATGTGGTTTCTTATGCTCTTTTTTTCGTAGGTAGCCCTGAATTTCCATTATGTATCGTGGTCCATCTGAAGTTCTTTTACTTTCTTGTGGTGCAAGTCAACTTTTATTGATCTATATAGTTTCTTTATTTTATCTTTGTTTTGAGAGAGATTTCTTCTGGGTGTAAAATTCCTGGTTGTAAAGACTTTCTTTCTTTCTTTCTTTCTTTCTTTCTTTCTTTCTTTCTTTCTTCCTTCCTTCCTTCCTTCTCTCTCTCTCTCTCTCTCTCTCTCTCTGTCTCTCTCTCTCTCTCTCTTCCTCTCTCCTTAAATATAACATATCATTTTTTTTTTTGAGAGCCCAAGGTCTCTGGTGAGATGTGAGCTATAATTCTTCTCTTTGTTCCTCTGTATGTAATTTTTCTTTTTCTCTGGCTGCTTTCAAGATTTTTTTCCTCAAGTTTTCAGCAGTTTAATTATGATGTACCTGAGGGCTGTGTGTGTGTATGTGTGCGTGTGTGTAGTCATGTATGTGCACATTTCTTGTATAAACTTCTTTGAACTTTTTGATTTGGGCTTGTCTTTTGTTAAATCTGGAAAATTTTTACCATTATATATTTCAACATATTTTTCTGTCCCTATCATATTTTTCTTCTGGAACCTCAAATATGTTAGACCACAATGTTTAGATGCTTTGGTCTTTTTTAAAAAAACTTTTTCTTAGTTTGGATAATTACCACTGATTGAGCTATCGTAAAGGTCACAGATTCCTTCTCCAAAGCAACCTTTTATTTATGATCATGTTTTGTTAAATTATTTCTTGTATTTTCTTTGGGCTCTTTTAACTGGTTTCCTTTTTTTGGATAAAATTTCTCATCCACTCAAGCATATTTTCCATTCTCTCACTAGATCCTTTAACATAGCTATTTTGAAATCTCTGCCTGGAAATTTCAGCTGCTGGTCATCTTTGGTTCTGATGTCTGTTTTCCCTTGATGATAGATAGCAGCAGAGATTGGAGTCCACAGCGTGTGTCCCTAGGTGAGCATGCCCTCTCCACTTTCAGGACTTCAGCGTGGCAGTTTAAGTCACATCTAGGGCAGAATTGAGTTTAGGTAAGTTTGTTTCAAACCCATCATTGATGGGCTGCCTTCATCTTACGCCTTTGCCTTCTAGGGGTTTTAAACTCATTTTAGTTTATACTTAGTCCTTACGAAATCATTTTTAAAAAAATAGCTGTTTTCTTCTTTCCAAACTTTTAAGGTGGTTTCATCTTCACTCAAGCCATATAAGAGGTGAAACCATTCTTATGTCTCTCTCAGAGATTATTTCTCTTACCTTTACTTTGTATTTTAAATTTTTAATTACTTTGATATAAATTATTACAAACATAGCATCTTAAAACTCGTTCATTATTTTATGATTCTGTAGGTCATAATTTGGGGTACTCTTCTGTTCTCTGGGTTTTCACAGCCAAAATAGTCAAAATCAAGATGTCAGGCTGAGTTCCTTTAAGGTGGGTCCGGGATAAAGCCTCTTTGGAGCTCTCCTGTGGCTGATCAGAATGATTTCCTTGTGGTTGAAGGACTGGAGTTTTGTTTCCTCGCAAGGTGTTAACTAGAACTGTGCATTTGCTTCTAAGGATGCCTGCTCGCTCTCTCTTCTCTCTCTCTCTCTCTCTCTCTCTCTCTCTCTCTCGCATTCTGTGTCCTCTCCAGCAACATTAGGTTGTTTCTTTGTTGCCTTCAGTCTGTTTTCCTTCCTCTTTTGCTGCCTCTCTCTGCCTTCCTATTTCTCCCCTCTGGTTACACTGGGCGCATTTGGATAATATAGGATAAGCTGCTTTCAGGTCAGCTGATTAGTAACCTTGATTTCACATGTCAAGTCTCTGTACAACAGTACTGATGTTTCTGTTTCAATAACTAGGGGATAAGAATCTTGGCAGGAGCCTCGTTCGATTTCCTTATTACACTTTGCAACTCAAATCTGTGTTGCGTTGAAAACCAAACCAAAGGCATTTACTGATTTTTATGATGAAAATGACTTTGTCTGGGAAGGCTTTGCATCCCATGTGAAGGCAGATTGCCTCAGTATTTTGGATTTGAATCTACTTACTGTTGTGGTGCTGTTCATTCCTTTGTGTAGATCCAGGTTTCCAACTGTAATTATTTTCCCTCCATATCCAGGTCTTCCAGAATCAAATTTTCCAAAATTTTGTATGCCTAAAAATATCCTTAATAGGCTTGAATTTTGGGGAGATATTAACTGGGTATATAGTTCTAGGTTTATATTTTTTTCTTTTTAGACATTTAAGAATCTCACTCCTTCATCTTCTGGCTTGTATGTTTTCCCACGAGATGCTTGCTTTCATTTTCATGTTTGTTTATTATCCTGCAGGAGATGTAATTTATTTTCTGGCTACTTTTAATATTTCTAAGTCATCTTTGTAAAAATCCAACCGAGTTTGCTTACAGCTTTCTTTGTGTTTACCCTTCTTGGGGTTTATTGAGCTTGTTGTGTCCATGTTTATAGCTTTCAATGATTTGAAAATTTTCAGTCATTAATTATTCAACTATTGCTCCCCCCAACCTTTTTCAGAGACTCTAATTGCGTGTGTGCTTGTGTCAATTTCTGTCAAAAATATTTTGTGTGTCCAAATTCTCCTCATTTATTACCTGGCACTATGTAACTCTGCCTCTTCCCAAAACAAGCATGAAAGGCAAACATTTTGAATGGGTTCAGGACCGCCAGGGATTTAGCTCAGTAGCACAAGTGCCTGCATGGCAAGTGCAAGTGGATTCAGGACGTTGGGGCAGCTATGACAGTGATAACAGCGAAGGACACTCATGAAAGAAGGCTTCCAGAACTACTTCAGAAAGTGGCAAGAACAATGGGAGAAGTGTATTTTAAATGAGGAAACATATTTTGAGAGGATTAATTTCAATGTGTCTTTTAGTGTAGGAAATTCTTTTAAAATGTAAGCACTTTAGATATTTGTGATCATACCTCATACCTTTTGATATTATCCCATAATAGGTGACTGAGGTCCTATTAATCCTTTGTTTTTCACAATCATATTTTCTCTGTGAGCCTGTGTCTTGGTTACTTTTTACTTGTTGCTGGGACAAAATACCTGATGCCCAAAGTTAAGGAAGGAAAGATTTATTTCTTACAATTTTGGAGGTTTCGGTCCATATTCAGTTGGCTCCAAGACAGCATGGCATGGCGGGGCAGCCATTCATAAACAGCAAGGCACACTGGCAAGAGAGAGACACACACCTTCTTCCTATCTTTACATCATATCCTGGCTCCACCCCTAGGTGGGTATAGCACTCACACCACCAATCTGAGCGCTAGACACTGAACCAATCACAAACGCATAATTGCTTGAGGCTTGGGGGCCACTGACATAAACCATGACAGCTTGTGTTTGAATAGTTTATATTCTACTCCATATATTATATGCATCTTTATTATAGAATGTGTAATCTATTGCTAACATTGCTCAGTAAATTTCTAATCAAATATATTTTTCAGCTATAGAGTTTCTTTGATTCTTTTCATCAGTATTTTTCAGTTTTCTACATATGAGTATTATGCATTTTTTATACCTAAGTATTTAATTTCTTTTGTCTTACTGCAATGGTATTATGTTTCTAATTTTAAATTTTAAATTTTGATTTTTTTTTTTTTTTTTTTTTTTTTGTATTGGGAGTCAAACACAGGACCTGCATTTGCCAGGCAGGTGCTGTGCTGCTGGCTTAAATTTTGATTGTTGATTGACACTATTTTGGAAAGTAATTGTCTTTCATATATTGACCTGGTACTCCAATACTCTGCTCTGCTGGCTTACTAGGTCAGAAGCGTGTTGTTATTGGTCTTGTTAGATTTTGTGGAATATTCTACAGACAATCATACCATTGACAGAGAAAAACAGTTTTATTTCTTCTTTTCCAAGTTGTATATCCTTTCCCCTTTCTTGTCTTATTACACTAAGCAACACTTTCATTATGTAAAGGAAGAGGTTGTTCTTGCTTTGTTTCCAGTCTTTGGTGAAAAGTATCTGGCTTCTCACTATTAAGGGTAGTATGTCCAGGGTTATATCTCTCCTCTTTCTTTCTTTCTTTCTTTCTTTCTTTCTTTCTTTCTTTCTTTCTTTCTTTCTTTCTTTCTTTCTTTCTTTCTTCTTTCCTTCCTTCCTTCCTTCCTTCCTTCCTTTTCTCTCTCCCTCCTCCTTCCTTTCTTTCTCTCTTCCCTCTTTCTTTCTCCTTCCTTCCTAGATTTTTAAAGTCTAGTTGAAGACGTTCCCATTTAGTTTTAGTTTTCTGAGAGTTTTATTGTGAATAGGCATTGGATTTTGTCAAATGTATTTTCTGCCTCAATGATATACTCGTATAAATGTTCTTCTTGGGCCTATTGATATGGGAGATTACACTGATTGAATTTGACTGTTGAATCAGCCTTTCATACCTGGAATAATTCCCAGTTGGTCACAGAGTATAGTTTATTTTATACATTCTTCATTTGATTTGCTAACAGTTGTTGTTTTTTTTTTTTGAGGATTTTTTGGGACTATATTCATGAGAGGTGTTGGTTTCTAGTTTTCTTTTCTTATAGTATCTTTTACTTGGATTTGAAATCAGAGGAATGCTGCCCTCACCATGGCATTTTTGGTATGATATTTAATGTCATATTAAGTAAGGAAAATTAAAGTTTTAAATTGTTAGCATAAATTTCACTCTTCAACTTTACACTGTATCATGACAATTTTAAATACAACCTTAACGGCATTTAATTCTCATACAGGATTCTTCAAGGCCCAGCATGGTGCAGTGGGTATGGCGTGGATTTGCAGTAGAGAAATACCTCATTCTTAGGGCTGTGGGTGTAGCTCAGGGGAGGGGCACTCACCTGGCACATGTGAGGCCCTGCAGTTTACCCCCAGCATCCCTAAAATGTTCTGGTCTTGGAAATGCCTTATTTTAAATCCTGACACTACATATTTCGGATATATGGCTTGGAAGAGTGTCAGAAATGGGTCTTTTCACCTATTAATGTAAAGTATCCATATTTAGAGATTTTTTTGTGTTTTCATTTGCAAATTGAGGTGTTCATAGCAGCCACAGTGATGGGCTATTCAGAAATTTAACATAAGATATTCCAATTTAGCAAACAACATAGTGTTAGTGTATATTGATACATTTGAAACTTAGATTAAACACATCTTCCTAGAAAAGTTTGAATTATTAAAAGTGATTAAAAAGAACTGAAGTCTGTCTAGTCCTCTGTTTGCTTAAATAAATTAAAACCACTCCATAAATGAAAATGCTGCACTTACATTGTTTTACAAATGATCTACAACATGCTCTATGTTTCAGAGAACATGTCATCTCAAACTTTCAGAAATTAGAAAAGAGAGGAGTGTTCTTAGTGAATTCTATTTGACTATGATAATGTTCCTACCAAAAATCAGACAGGAATATTACATGAAAAATTATAATTCAAATACTTCCTATGATTACAGCTATAAAAGTCACTAACACTATGAAATTACTAAATTACTGCAAAAATAGTCATGCACCATGACTGACTTTGGTTTACCCCAGGAATTTAAGAATCAATTAATGTAGAAAATGTATAAATGATTTTTTCCACATTAACAGATAACATATATCTAACAAAAATGCTCACAACAGTTCTGGAGAAAATTATTGAAAGATATTCAAGACATAAAAGTGGAGAGATACATCATATCCATAGATGAGAAGATCCATTGGAAGACTAGGGTCTCCCTTAAAGAGGTCCACAGATTCCATAAAATTCCAATCAAAATTTCAATAGTATATTTCAAGGAACTTGACAAGCTGACTATAAAATTTATAAGAAAAGAATAAAAGGGAAAATAGCCAAGATGCATCTGAAGGATAAGGCAGGGGGCTGCCATTGCAGGTATAAAGACTCTGAGAACCACAAGATTAGTACTGGCTCATTGATTTAGTAAAAAGACCAGTAGAAGAGGGCAGAGAGCCCAGATGCAGATCTGTGTGCACAAGAAAAATATGTCTGATAGAGAGGCCACTGCAGACCAATGGAGAAAGGACAGAGTGTGATGCAATAATTGGTGATCCACTGGGAAAAAAAAATCAAATCTCTATCACAGAATACCATAAAAATCAATTCCAGATGGATAGAGATTTAAATGTGAAATGCAAAACTTTAAGTATTTCAGAAAAACTATAGACTATTTTCATGACCTTGAGTAGCAAGTGATTTCTTTATCAAAGCATTAAAAATTCAAACTAAAAAAAGATAAGATCAAAAAGTAGACTAAAATCACAATAGAGACGTTCTGTTCAAAGACTAACAATGTAAAGATAAATCTCTTATGGGCAGGGGATATTGGCAAAGCATGATCAATAAGTGACAATTATCCTAAATAGATAAGAGACTCCTAAAAATCACTAGGATAGCAAGAAATACTGGGAAAATTAAAGACACAAACAGGCATTTCACAGGAGAAAAAACCTAAAAACCAATAACCATTGAAAGTAGGTTTAATGTCAGTAGGAATGAGGGGCACAGAAGTTATGAATACAGAGACGGGCTTTTTACATCCACTCTTCAACAAACGTCTGGAAATATGAACAGTCTGGGCCTGGATGTGGAGCAATGGACAATCTCATCCACCAGTGCTGAGAGTGGAAACAGATGCCGCCACAGTGCAAGAAAATTTGTCACTGTCTTGTGAAGTTGAAATGCATCCCCCAAACGAGCAATTCTCCCCGTCTAGGACGCACCTAGAGACCTCCGCACAGGTGCAGTGGGAGACGGGAACAAGAACATTCACAGCTGCCTCACTTGTAATAACAAACAAGCAGCCCCCAAAACACAAGACTGAGAAGCAAGCTGAACACTCGCAGAGAGGAGGGTGGACCCGCAGGTTGTGACACATCGCTCCAGTAGAACGCAGAACACCCGTGCAATGGGAGAAACACTGGGAGGCACCTCTACCTGGACATGGCTAGAAACTGCTGAGTTGATAAACTGCGGCACAGGAAAACCCATGTGTGCACCCTGAGGATTTTTTATAAGGTCACACACAGTCAACGGTGCAGTGGTACAGACACCGTGCAGTAAAACCATGAAGACAAGACACAAGAGGGAAACACGAATGCAGGTCAGTGGTCCCCTCTGGGAGGAGGGTGTGTGTGGGGGGACTCAGGGGCTACTGTGCTGTTGGAAACATTCCACCTTTCAGGGTCTGATTCACAGCAGTTTGCTTCATTGTTCTGCTTCATAAATTGAACATGTGTTATATTGGGTTTTTATACAAACCCAATATGTATTTAAAAGAGAAATGTAAAGGAAGGTTACACGGAAAACACTCATAGAAGGTCTAGCAACACGACTGCCTGAGCTCTCTCTGGAGTGATTTATACACCCAGTCACGTTTCAGCTTCGTGACTGCTCTGTGATGTGCACCCATTATACAGGAGGGGTAACAGACAGCCAGAGAGGTTAAGCAGCGTGCCTCAGGTCCCACAGCAAAGAAGGGCATCTGAGCGGCCAGCCAGGTGGCCGTGTGAATCCAGACTGGTCCCTCTCACCCAGCAGGTGAGTCATACGTGCTGAGCTGCTCTGATCTGCTCTGATCACACAGCAGCACAGCTGTCACGCCTTGTCTTGTGTCCCCCTTACATTCATAGAATTCCTTACAGGTTTCTTCAGCACACAGTGCCCCCACCTGTGCCTTCTCTGCATTTGCTGTGCTAGTGCTGGTATTCAGCAGGAGCACAAAAGATGCTTTGATTTGGGTTTGAGGTTTCATAGTTACATGGATGTGCTGATCGTGGTGGGCCCCAGAAGGCTCTGCCCAAAGACTGGGGAGCCCTGGTGCCAAGGGAGGAGCAAGAGGCGGGTACTTGCTGTGGGTACGATAGCCCCAGCATCCGTAGGACAGGCCTCGCTGCAAGACGCACTAGGAAACACCCATGCAGGCGAATGCCAGCCCGGGCCTTCCGGACAGTGGCTGCTGGGATTGTGTCCTACGCCTGCTGCTCTGGATCCACCCTCAAGCCCTAAGGGCAGGGTAGAAGCCAGATAAGCCAGCAGACCTTAGTGCCCCTTACATCCTTCCAGTGATAAGAACCTTTCCTGGACGGATGTGGCCTCCAGCCCAGTCGTTCCACTTGACCTGCGGGGAGAGGCTGGCTGCTCATGGGACCCTTCCACATTTCCACCAGGTGGTGACCTCCTGTTCCCAGCCACCAGCTTCTAAGCCCACCAAGCCTCTGTGTCCACCTGCATAGAGGGCCAGGGTACCTGTTTCATTATCCTTTGTACACGGTGACATCTGTCTCTTTTCTCCAACATGTATCTTGCCTTTCAATCATGCCAGCCTCCTTACCATCCACTCATGGCACCTAAACTCAGCCTCTGAGCCTTGGCTTATACCTCCCCTGCCAGGAATAGTCCCGTTCTCCCTCCTTTTCCCCTTCTTTCCAGGTGTAGGGTAGAGAGGACCCCTAGGGCCTCTTGTCCTCCATCTTGGCCTCCTGGACTTGAGGAGGAGGATGAATTAGGTACCTAGGTTCTTGTTAGGCATCGCAGGGGTGGGGACCAAGCACGCTGAGCACATTCTTGTGGAACAGTCCCACCCTCAGGTGTCATGGCGTCTCACATACCTCCCTTACCAGGGGGGAGGACACACCTCAGAGTCAGCGTCCAGGCTGCACCGGACCCTCAGGTGGCACTGTGGGCCTGCTCTTGCTTGTGTCCTTCTCTTGCATTCCCTCCTCCTGGGTAAAGCCCTGGAAGCCTCTGTAATGGGGCTGCTCCATCACTGACTGTCCTGGAACCACCTAGGGAGAGCAGAGTGAGCAGGGACAGCAGGGGCTAGGGGTGTCTGGAAGGCCCAGAGGTTCCCTACAGAACCTCTCCTTGCATGGGTGGGGCAGGGGCTCAGGAAGAGAAAGAGGGGCGCTCCCATGCTCTGTGGTTCTTGCTGGGAAAGCCCCCAAGGCCATAGAATTACAGGGGCTGAGGCAGATTAGGAGCCCAGTCTGCATCACTACATCCCTCTGCAGTTGCCAAACTCTCCTCCATCTGGTCTTGTGCATCACAGAGACACGTGAAGCCCTCCATGGCTACCCCGCATCCCTGCATGGCTCTCACTTCCCATGGGGTCCTTCAGCCCACCACACCCTCGCACCACCAGGCCTTTGCACTTGCTGTTTCCTCTTCACCAACCCCACCTCCCTCCTTGGGCTCTCTGGGAACCCTGAGCCCCTTCAGTCCCAATTCTTCTATGTGCTGTGAGAGACAGTTCACTCCTTATCTTCTGCCTGGGCCTGGAAGCCCCCAAAGGCTGGCTCTCCTTCCCCCGAGTGCAGGTTGATGCCTGACAGCTTAATCAGAATTCAGTGAGTGCTGCCTGTGTGCCAGGGTTGTGCTCAGCTCTTCACAGACATGGATCAAGTCACCTTCAAGGCCATCTTCAAGGATGTTGTGGTGGAGACAGGATGGAGTTGGGGCTGGGAGCACAGACTTGAAGGCCAGGCCAGCTGAATTTGACTGGCTGAATGACCTTTACTGATTTACATAAACAATGTAGGGTGGGCTTCAGGGTGGGCTTTGGTTTCTATTTCTTCATGAAAAATGCAATAAATAATGACAGCCCTTACCTCATGGGGTGTAAATAAGGATTAAATGAGTTAATTCATGCAGATGCATGAACATGTGTGCACACACACACACACACACACACACACACGGTGAGCAGAGGACATGGCACATCCTAAGTGCTACATAGTGTCAACAGTTTATATCACCCCATTCTGCAGATGAAGAAAGCATCCTCCCTCCTCTATTCTTTCCATCTTCTGTGCCATCAAACCTAACTGGACTTGGGGAGCTCAGATCAATGCTTGAGCGCTTCTCCCCTCCACAGGCTTTTAGGTCAATTGAGGAGAGTTCAAGTTTGATGTGTATAAATCAATCGTATCTCTACATGATAACAACAAAAACCAAAAAATAGCAAGTGAAATAAAAGTGCTATTCACTTATATAACAAAACTACAAAATACATACCCAGATTAAACCCCCTAAAGTATGCAAATAACCCTATATATCCCTTAAAGTGTATATACTTTCAAAAGTATGTAAAATCACCTATTAAGTGCAACAAATGATCAAAATAAAATATTCCATCAGATACTTCATGATAGACTTATGATAGCTAATAAGCTCATGACAATATGGATAACGTTACTAGTTAACACAGACATGTCAACGCGATCCTGTCCTCCCAAAATGGCACTTTTTGGACCTTGTCTCAGTCCGGGAAGTCTATATTTGTAGTCCTGTGGAAAAGCTATTGGAACTCCAATAAGTTAACTCCAATCTACCACTTCCAGGGCAACCCATGGTGAGAATGAAGACACTAAAACATATTTATAGTTATGGGGAGCCAAGGGGGACCTGAGTCCAGCCAAGATGGCAGATCACTCGAACAAAGGCCTCGATCCAGGGCCAATTCCAGGTTGTATTAATTGGAGCACAGTGAGCTGGGTTAGATCGCTGGCCTGGAATTACCTCTGCAATATGCAGAGAGAGAGAAGGTCTTTGTGTCATCTTTCATGCCGTGGGAAGTTACAGCCTCTTTCTCGAGGCTCAATCCCAGCTGACAGCATGCCACCTGTATTTTGGGAGTCACAGGGTGGGGAGACACTGCCTGTCACCTTCCTCCAAAGCCTACACATCAGCACCTTGGCCAGACTGACACACATCAAACCAACAGAAGGGACAAGGAAATGGCTTAGCCAGCTCTGTATATATCAATACATAGAGATAGGGCCAGGTTTAGCCCAAATGGAGATCATTGGTCTTTTTTTCAAGGAGAGACATCCAGGTGATCCTCTACAAATAAGAGCCACCATACCAAGTACTGGGGAGGGTGGAGACACTGGAGGAATGCAGGCAGGTGTATGAGTCAGCTCTCCACTGCTGTCACAAAATATGTGAGAAAAATCAGTGTAGAGAAGGAAAGGTTTCCTTTGGTTCATGGTTTCAGAGACTTCAGCCCATGGCCAGTTGGCTCTACTGTTTTTGGGTCTTTGGTGAGGCAGGGCTTTGTGGTGGGGGGCACAAGACATAGAAAAACTGCTCACCTTACAGTGGGCAAAAAACAGAAAAAGAGAATGAGAACAGGAGGATGGAGCAGGACATAGCCTTTGAGGGCATGTTCCTGCAAACCTACTTCCTCCAAGTGGGCCCAGGTTCTCAAGCCTGCTAAATTAAGAACCTATCAATGGATTAATGCACTGATAGGGTTAGAGTCCTCATGATCTAACCACTTCCCAAAGGCCGCTCCCCTCTTGGGGATCATGCCTTTAACCCATGACCTTTAGGGAGACAAATCATATTTAAGCCATAATAGCATATTCAGCTGCTTTGGGAAACAATTTGGTGACCTTTTAAACAATTGAACATACTCTATGATTTATTATTTTGGCTATTCTCCTGATGAACTGAAACATGTATTTATAAAAAGCATGTAATTCCAGCACTCTAGGAGGCTGATGCAGGAGGATTCAAACTCAGCTCAGGCCATTTAGAGACTTAATGAGACACTATCTTAAAATAAAAAATAAGGGGATGAGGATGTACATCAGTGCAGAGGCCCTGGGTTTCGTCCCTAATTTAAAAAGTGACTGTTACAAGCAGTTTTATTTTGTATCAGCTCCAAATTCAAAAACACTGAGTGTGTCCGTTTCTTCCAGCCCTTTCTCCTGAGACGCTCAATAAATTACTTGCACAGGAATTTGCATTTATCTCCTCTGCCACTCCCATCTCTGACCCCGCTCATCCCTGCAAGACTCTGCTTGGCCAGATCTAGGGCTCCACCCACATCAGAATATAGGGTGGGCGTGACTTCTCAAAAACATGGGAAATGAGAAGATGAGCCCAGGTCCCAAGGGTAAAGGTCTGGGTGGGCAGATCGTGGCTGCTGGGTGGGCTCAGAGCCGGAGGCAGGGCCTGTTGGGATGCCTGGAGCCCTGCCCACAGCTGCTGTGAGTAGTGGCCACTCACAGCTCACAACTGGACCCTTTGCTGAGCCTTGACCTCAGCCAAACAGAGCTGATTGCTGACTCACCTGGAGAGGTCTGGAGGTCATTCCCTTCCCTGGGACGACCTACAGCCTATCACTGACTGACACAGGGTTACAAAGGTCCAGCTCGTGTCTGAGGGACAGCCATGAGGTGCCACACAGACTCCAGAGCCCCTCATGGGCTTTAGGGGCAGCTGGGCTTTTGCTAGGCCTTCACCCTTGCCTGTCCTGCAGCGCTCCCCCCTTATTTCCCTTCTCCTGATCATGCATCTCCATAAATCCTCACCTCCCCTGAAATCCCCAGCCATGCTCTGCTCCTAGGGTGCCTGGTCTATGCAGAGGCATCACCCCACATGCCCTGGGCATGTTCTTCTGTAGTCCTGCTTCACCAGGCTCTGAGGAAGGCAGCAAAACCCTCTCCAGCCCAGACTCCTGCCATTACCTCATCTCGATTCTCCTCACATCCACACTGGGTTCCTAGGACTCAACACTGGAATCTCTCTCTGCTCTAGGTTTGATGAACAGAAGGTTATAAACAAGCTGAAGAAAGAAGGAGAGCCAGGGTCTCCCAGGGCAGCCACGGTCTATTGGCAAATGCCACATTACTAGGCAACCATCCATATTTCTTTTATTTCTATATAGATATACAACACCGAGCTGATTAATGTATTTTTCTTTTCCTAATTCAGGTCTTGGGCTAAATGGGAATCTTTCTGCCTCATGGTGAACTGGTTAGCAGGTTGCAATAAAGGCTTTATTTGTGCAATGACAGCTCCTTAATAGATTTACAAGGGAGAGAAGATAGTGCAGTCCATCTAAAAGAATTGTTTTACATTTCTCTTCTTTTAATTACACAGTTATCTGCTAGACCAAAGCTCTTTGAAAGTGGGGGAAGCAGACACTTCCCTCCATCTGTTCCAAAGATGAATGCAATTAATACTAGCGAAGATGGGCGCTGTGACGAGTGTCCTCCTAACAGAGACCATGAGCTCTTCTCCACAGCTGCTGCAGGGCTGCGAAGCTTGGGGGCTGGCGTTTAGTTGGCTTCAGGCAGGTTGGAACGGGGAGGGGCTGCTCTGCTCAAGGGGACACAGTGGCTGGGGATTTGTGTCAGGACAGGTTTGGTTTTCTGTTGGATACTGATTGTGTGCTTGGGCTTTTAAAATTCAAAACCACAAGCAATCCATTTTACAGACAGAGAAATTAAACCAGACAGATATGTGCAGGGCATGGGCCAGATGCAGGGGGCAGGGTAGGTGTCAAACACTTTACTCACATTGAAGGAGATTTAGGGACATCCAAGACTTGCCTAAGGGACTGGGGTGGGCTGGAATGAAAAATCAGGCTGTTACCTCCAAATTGCCATTAGCACTGCTCCTGCCTGGTCCAGGTGGTGAACCTTTCTGGCCTCAGCTGTCTCAGCTGTGAAATGGGTCCCAGACACCAGACAAGCTGAACACAAGGGCTATCTTAGGTTTGGGGTGGCATTTTCTTAAAGGGATGGCCCTGGAATGGAAAGTAGGGGACAGATTTGGATGGGGCTGGCACCAGGGCACTCCATGTTTCTAGGAACCAGGGTTGGCTCAGTCTTGATCAGAAGAGAGCTGGTTTTATCTTTGTTACCCGAAGTGTCTGTTAGCAGTGTCTATTTCCTAAGATGCCTCCCTGCACCTTGGAGGAAGGCAGTGACCCCTTATGGGGTGCTCCCTGTAAAAGAATGTATGCAGGGGGTGTCTGTACCACAGCCTCGCTGCCCTCGTACATCTGAGATGTTAAAGTGAGGGTCCCTAACTGGGCTCCTCTTTGATTTCCTGGCTCAGTGCAGACCAGAGGCTCTGCCACCCTAGCAGGTGGCAGCCAGATCACACAGCTATAGGAAGTGATGACACGGCAGTAGTGGTGGCCAAGGGAACCCTAACCCTTCTCAACTTATCACAAGAGTTGTCACACTTTTCCTGTCAAGGCCAGATAGTAAACATTTTAACATTTGTGGACCTAGAGACAAGTCAAGGATATGATGTAGGTATTTATGTGATGAGAGAGAAAACATATTTCCACAATTTTTTCCCCAAAACATATTCATGAACACTGGACTTTGAATTTTGCATATTTCCAGGTCACAAAAAACTGTTAATCTCAATTATTTTTCCAATTATTTAAAAATATAAGGAATCATCCCTAGGTTATGGGCCCTATAAAAACACATAACAGGCCAGATGGGAACAGGTGGCTGTTTGTAGTTTGCCATCCTCTGGTTTATGGTCTGTCATCTTGTCTCAAATTCCCAAAGATGCTCGACATGACCAGTAGAGGGCGCCGAAGGGACACTGCTGGGGAAGCTGCTGAGCAGTTTGCTCCTAGGGCACGTTCCAGCTGTGCATCCAGCTGTGTAGCCTCAGCAGCCTCGGAGCCCATTCTGGGTCTGGTAATGGCCTCTCTGTGACCCATTTGATGCCTCCTCCTGCACAGCACCTCTGTCCTTCTCCAGAGGCCAGCTGCACTAGAATACAGCCACTCTTTTGCCACCACAAGCCTCCATGGAGCTCTGAACCCTGGCTCTGCAGAGGGCCCTCTTCTGAAGTTGTTGCCTACAGCCCAAGGAGGGTTCCCCTGTCTCCTTATATCCTCATAGCTACTCTCCTCCCACGGCTTAATCACTCTTATATGAATAACATTCTGTCTCGGGTTCAAATCCTTGTGTGATTCTGATTAAACTCCCATCCATAGGTCCCAGAAGCTCCCTCAGCACCCTGAAGAGAACGGACTCTCACAATCTAGGAAGCAGGCTGTGAACCGGCTACTGCTATCTGTCCGTCTGCCCTGTGACTGCTGTTGTGGGGCTGCACCGACTGGGGCTCAGCCTCCTCACTGGTAAAGTGAGGAGAATCTTCCTTCTCCAATGGGATGCTGAGACCACCAAGTGAGACAGTGTGTACAAAGTAGCTGTGAGCATAAATACGCTGTGTTCACATGATGCCACCACAGGACTGGTGAGCACTGGAGCTCAAAGCAAGCGCCCGTTCTCTTCCCGGACACACTTCCTCAGCCTTCCAGGCCTGAGTTTCCCTCCCCGGCTCCCCTGGCTCACTGACTCAGGGCTCTGAGCTGGACCCTCAGCCCTATCTGGGGGCTGCCTCTGTCCCCTCCTTCTGTGCGGTTACTATAGCAGCCACCGCAGCTGGGTGGGGAGGTGGAAGACAGCCAGGGCTTGGTGAGGCTGCACCGCTCTGATCCGTCCACTGGTGGCTCTGCCTGTGTAGGGCTCGGTCCCCACCCTGAGGCTGCCACTGCTGTCTGGGCCTGGAGCCAGAGGCCTGTCCCGCCTTGGCCAGGGCCATGTGAGGGGACCCTCTGCTCATGGTCGGCCAGAGAAGCTAACTGAGAGACACATAGCCAGCTGGGCCCTAGGCGGCCCTGGCCGGGCTTGAGTAGCTTCCTCTCTCCTCTCCCGATCAGACTGGCTGATGGGGGCTGCCTAGTGGGAAGGTGAGGTGGAGCCTATACCCAACGGGGTCGGCATTGAGGACCTCTGGCTGCTTCTTTCCCACTGACCAGGTGGGCCCCTAGTGGGCATAAACCAGCTGTCTCTGGGCCCAGCTGTAGCCTGGAGGGTCTGCTGTGGCTCGGGCTCAGGGTCCCTCCTTGATCTTCCCATGAGTCCCACTGTCACTGACTCCAGCTCCTGCTTGGTTTCCTGAAGGTGTCACTCTGTGTCCAGATTCAGCAGTGAGCCCAGGTCCCTGGGAAGGGCCACTGGCTGCCACCAGGCTGTCTGAGACTTCACCATGAGGCCCATGTGCCTGCCTTTTAAGTCACACTCTGCTGGAGGGAAAAGGAGGCCCTGGCCAAGGCGCCTCAGTGATGAACCATGCACTGCCCCTGGCAAGGATAGGGACAAAACATGGGGCTGGATAGGGACAAAACATGGGGCTTCCTTGGAAGCATTCAGCTGTGAGCATTTTGATGCTCAGAGGAGCTTGAGATGTCCTGGAGGTGGAGCGAGTGCACAGGCGGGCCAGGCATGAGCTGGGGCCTAGGTCTGCAGAGCCTATGGAGCCTCTGGGTGGTCAGAACCCCATGCAGCTCAGCGGGGCTCAGGCTAGTGAGGGGCATTTCCAGGAGGCTCCTCAGGCCCAAAGTGGCCTGGCTGATGCTGTGCCCACAGCCCAGCCTGCAGGTTCAGCTTTCATCTCTGCAGCAGGTGGCTGGGCACCAAGCCTCCCTTCAGGTGTCCTGGAAGTCCCACTGCAGATCTAGCCCCTCTAGAGTTCCGTTCCCGCCCTTCTAGTCCCATCTGCACTTAACCCAGGAACTATATTTGTTTCTGGAGCAACCAGACCTGGGCCTCAGCCAGCCTTGCTCATAGCCCTGGATGGCTTGGCAGGGAGACAGTGGGAGGCAAGAGGACACTTTGGAGGAGCGTCCTGGGCCCTCAGAAGGACAGACAGACAGGAATGATAGTGGGTTGCTGCGTCTCACTCCTGCTATTTCTTACCTGAGCAAGTTATACCACAAAATTCCCACCAGCCTCCAAGCCATGCCACCTTCCTCACCGTAATTAATATCCAGGAAAGAAAATGTCTCAGCTGGAGTCCATCTGCCCAGCCCTTGCCCTACAGGCTCTGTTCCCTAGGGCTTCAGGGCTTGTTTAACCTCTGCAGGGAGCGGGGGAGCTGGCACAGAAAGCTGCAGGAGTGGATTAACCTAGGTTAACACAACAGACAGCCCAGCCCCAGAACCCAGCAGGCACCAGCAGTGACCAGGGTCAGGCCACACTGACCTGCCCTGAGTCTGGGTGTGCAGAGAGAAGTCCAGGTTGCCCAGATCTGATGGCTCAGGGCTGGGGTGTAGTAGATAGAGGGGGTGAATTTACAAGGCAATTTCCAGGCTACCAGGGTCCAGGGCCTTCCTTGGAAGCATTCAGCTGTGAGCATTTTGATGCTCAGAGGAGCTTGAGACCCTAGGCCCACCCTCTTCCTTCCGTGGGTACTGAAATGGAGGGGAGGGCCTGGAAACTGCCTTCTCCCCAGCGGAGGAGTTTCAGATCTCCTTGTCCCTCCTGTGGCATCTGCGACACACAGAATCTTGGAATCAGAGCTTCTTTCATAGACTCAAAGACACTGTAAGTGAGGCTTTGAATCTCCGACTCCAAGCGTCTCACCCATTCACAGTGTTCTAGAAGTACAGGGTCACAGATGCGTTCAGAAAATCACAGCATCAGAGTCTTAGAATTCACGAATCACTGGGAAAGATTTGCAAGCATAGTCACATGCATGCTCAGCCCTTGGAATTGCAGATGGCTCAGTGAAGGTGAATTTGGAGTCCTGACTCCTGCAGAGGACCTTGGCCTGCCTGGTGATGCAGAAGCCTTCTCCTCACTGCTTTGTGAGGAAATGCTTGAGTGCTGGTAGGGGCAGAGCGCTCTACCTCTCAGGGCTGCTGCTGAGGCTGAACCTACATTTGCCCAGGTGACTCCCCACTCCTCCCCCATGAGGACCTTGATTTGGAAGCTAAAGCCAGCCAAGCATGGCTTGACTCTTGGCCTGAAGGTCTGAATCCCCAAGGGCAGATTTGGTCACCAGGATTTGAGATCTGGACTTAGGAACACAGTGGGACTGCTCAGCTCACTCACATGGACCCACTTCTGTTACCAAAACAAGCAGTAGAGGAACCCAATCTCTCCTGACCAGCATGAGGCTCTCTCAGGGAGACCAGCAAACGGGAAATGCCCAAGGAGGAAGGCTGCTCAGTAAGTGCTAGAAGGAATGAAGGCCTTGGTGTCCGAGAGGCAAATCCTTTGAGGAGAACAATCACAATAAAGATTAAACAAAGATGCTCATTGCCTTCAGCATTACACACAGCTGTCAGGGTTTGCTCTGTCCTTCCTGAGTCAACCTCTTTGGCTCCTCTGGCCTTGGTCCTTAGTGCTTCTGCAAGTGTCTGCTCTGTACTATTGTGTGGCCAGCTGTTGTAGTCAGGGCTTTCAAGGGAACAGATTTAATATAGGACATGTAATTTATAGGATTATTTTATAATATTCACCCAAAAAGTCAAATGCACAACACCACAAGAGACCTGTTCGCTCTCTAGAGACCCAAATCCCACAGCAATGCCCTGCATGAGTCCAGCTGAAGACCTAGAGCCTATGACAGTGTCCTCCAAGAACGAGTCCAGCTGGTGGCCTAGATCCCACGACAATGTTTCGTGCAAGTCCACATTAAGGATTGGCACTGGGAAGGCCCAAAGGTCAGTGGCGGAAGCTAGAAAGTCTGTGCCAGTGGGATGAAAGATCTGTGCCAGCAGGCTGAGGGGTCTGCACTGGAGCCAGGAAGTGACATTCAAGGTAAGGACCAGCGCTCCCTTGAAAAGAACTGCAGCCATCCTCAGTGACAACAAGGACCCAAGCTCCTCTAACAATGAGAACAGCTGAGTTCACATTAGGAAAACCAGTGTGACAAGCTTCAGTGTGACAAGAATCAACAGTACACCATCTTCCCCTCTAACTCTCCCTTTATGCTGTTGGCAACAACCCTCAGTGAGCCTTGCACATCCAGAACTACACTGATTCAGTTCTACCCTGGGAGGGACAGCGTGTGACCATTAGTTACCATTAGTTAATCCACCACACCAACTGGGCCAGTCTCAGCTGGTCCCCGGTGATGGGTGGGCAGGTCAGGGGGCCAGGAGTGTTGGGAAAACCTGGAGAGGTCTTGTGAATCAACACACTGAACCAAGTGCCCCTCTCCTTCCTCGGTCCTCCCCTCAAGGCCTCCTGTGAGTAGAAGGGGCTACTCTAGTCCACCCGCTGACAGGGTCTCCTCAATCCAGCTCCACAGCTCAGCGTCTCCCCACATCTTGGCTGCTACCCTTCCCTCTGAGTCTCTGCTTTGTCTGGTGGGGTCTCTGCTGGCCCATGGTCTTCCCTCCACCCTAGGGTCCTCCATGCTAAAGTTCCTTAAACCTAAATTCATATCCTGAAATATCGCATGTTTTCTAGACAGAAGGAAAATGCTAATTACCCCTAGTGCCTTGATTGTCTCTTTTGAAAACCTCCATCTCAGGACTCTGTAATAAAAGAACTAAATCCTAATTAATAAAAGATAGCAGTATTCTGAAATTGTGTTTTCCTGTTCTCATACATTACAATCAGCAAGGGAGGATGAAAGAGGAGAAGGAAAAAAGAAAAGAGAAAAGAGAAAAGAGCGATCAGCTGGGGGGTGGAGAGCACTGGCTTTGGGAGCACATGGCCAGCCAGGCCTCAGGTCACCACTGGGAGGGACAGCGTGTGACCATGGGTGAGAGCAATTAAACCCATGGGAATGACTTACATTTCCAGACCTCTGATGTCTGGGCACCCTCCATCCTCTGTGTGGTGGTGGAAAGTCACTCAGTGAAAATGGAATGTGCTTTAAGGGTCTCTGCTCCTGGCTACGAACCGGGGTAGGAGTGAGACTGTGCATACAGACAGTGCCCTTGCCCAGGTGCCACTGTGCCAGCAGCTTTAGGGCTCTAGAAAGGACTGTGGCCACCAAGGTTGGAAGAGTCAAGGCCTTTTTAGTCACAACAGGTCAGACTTTCCTCTGCGCAGACTCAGATTCTGGCAGGTGGCCCAGTGGAGGACCTGGCATCTGGGCAGGAGGGGGCTGGTGTGAGGACTCCTGGGTGGGTAACTTCCGGCTGGACGGCCACAACCTCTGGTCCCTGGGTGCCATGAGCCTGAGAATGGAAAAGCAGAAAGGTGAGGGTTGAGATGGATCTTGCAGGGTCGGAGTCAGCTCTGGGGCCCTGTTGCTTCACTGGGGATTGTGGTCCTTTGTGCTCCCCACCGAGAGCCCACAAAAGGGCTCAGGGATTCCAAAGCCAAATGGAAATCAGATCACAGAGACTGCTCTCTTGCTCTTCCTGATACTAGTGCTCTGCTCTGGGGAAGCCACGCTGGGGACACCTGCAGCCAGGACCCGGTCCTTCTACTCCCTGCTGGCTGTCCTCAAGCTTCCTGAGGGAGCAGGGCTCCGTGTAACACGCGAAGATGTCCTGCCTCATTTCCATGACACTTTGTGTCCTGAGTCCCCAGCACCTAGCAAGCGCTAGACCAGAGGGCAGTGAGGCTGCACAGGTAAACAGCCTCCCCTCCAGAGACCCAGAGTCTGGAGAGAAGCAGGGGAACCTGTTCCACTGCTCCCCCAAGCCTCAGCTTCCGGGCGAGGAGCAACCGTGCACCCCAGGATTGGCATTTTCTACTCTGAGGAAAGCCCATGTCTGGAAGCCTGTTCCTTGTCTCACCCTGCACCCACCTTCCTGCTGGGACTTCCTGGGATCACTTGGACTCACATCCGGCCGCCTGGCTGCTAGGCCCAGCCCAAGGCTGACGTGTCTGCCCATCACCGAGCACTGCATGGATGACTGGGCAAATTGATTTTTGGTAAATTGGTCATTTGGTGAATTGACTATTTGCTAAATGGATTTTCAGCAAATCAACCTAGAATCTCTACTTCTGAGGGCAGTTGACAGAGTAAATGAGATAACTCGTGAAAAATACTCAGTGTAAGGCTGGCACGCAGGCCGAGCTCACTGAGGGTTCTTCCTTAGTACAGACGCTGCTGTGGCCGTGACAGCTGGGCAGGCCTGGGCAAGGGAGGGTGCTGTGGGCCCTGATTTGGCTGATCTGGGCCCTGCAGGAGCAGAGAGAGGGCTCTTGGGGATCAAGTCAGGGCCAGGCCTCGGAGCTCCAAGCTTAGGCCTCGAGGTAGGAAGGGGACCAGGTTCTGGACTAGGTCCTTCATCCACAGTGTTGGTTCCTGAGCTTAGAGAGGGACACAGACAGGAGGTGGGGAGGAGAGCCAGGCTGATGTCACCTGTCAGCAAGGCAAATGTCCTTGCATTTGGACAGCCTCCCTGGGAGGCCTGGACTACCCCTTAGCACACCCCTCCTCTGGGCTCAGCAGGAGTCCAGGCGGCTTCTGGGCTTCTGATCCCTCCTCCCAAGCTGCCCTAGACACACAGAGGCCTGGAGAGGCCCTCGTCCTCTGGGAGGCTTGGCTTTGTGCCTTTGTCTTTGGATATAGGCAAGTAATATCTCAGGGACTCCCTACATACTTTTCGTTTATTTTGGATCCAAAAAAAATCTTTTTTACCACATTTTTGTCTAAGTCAGTTTGGATTAGTTTTTCCTCTCACTGTTAACTAAAATATTCCTCCTGATTGACTGCATTGCTCTGTCCTTGCTGGGGGAGCTGTGGGCATGAAGCCTCCCTCTTTCGTCCCTGTCCTGTCACGTAGTAGGTGGGGCATGGTTCAGATCTCAAGCCCAACCCCAAACGAGATTGATCTGTTTAGGTCAGTGTGAGTCACGGACTGCTGTGCTAGGACAGGAGGGGGCAGTTGTCACAGGAGCTGCCCATGCCGAGCCCGTTGGGTTTTGTTTCCATTCTTTCACATGAAGCAAAACTTTCTCAGAGAATTATTCTCTTTTAGAGTGCCCTATTTTTCCTTGGATATCCTTGTCATAGCCTGTAATAATTTAATTCATTCATTGGGTTCCAAGAATTATTGTCACTCTGACAACTGAAATATTGATCCCTGGAAAGTGGAAGGTGTTGTCACATGCCTGGGAGCCCTGAAGTGCAGGATGCCCATGTGGGAAGGGAAGAAACAGCAAAGGGGAAGGAGGGAAGGAAGAAAGGGAACAGATAGGGAGGAAGGAGGGATGGCAGGCAGATCCTCACAGTGTGCTAAGGGAGGAGACGTCTCCACGGGAGGAGGCGGCATGCTCTGGCTCTGGGTTAGAGCTGATTAATGTGGATAATCACAGCGAGTTTCATGAACGGGCAGTGTGCACTGCCTGGGCCGCAGCTCCCACAGCTGCCTTATGATCCCTTCAGATGCCATTGGAAAAGGTGGTGGTGATCACATGCGCAATGTACAGACAAAGGGCCTGGACCCTAAGCTGCAGAGTGCCTGGGGCATGCGGCTGGTAAATAGCAAAGAGGTCCAAGCTGTGTGGCTCAGGCCCATGCTCAGAACCCCGGTGTACTTACTGTGTACCTTTCCCCAGGAGGGTCATGGTGGGGGGCTTTCTTAGCCTCTCTGGCTCTCAGTTTCCCTTCCCATCATATAGGAACAAACCCTGCTTCATAGGCCAGATGTGAGATAGATGAGAGATGAGGATTGAGCAGGGCTTTTGGCCTTGGTCCCGTTGATGTATTTGGGCCAGACAGTTCCTTAGCATTGCGAGTGCCCCACGCATTGTGAGGTGTTGGACAGCTTCCCTGGCCTCTGTCTACTAGAAGCCAGTGACATCTCTTTGTTCCAAGATGCGGCTGATATTTACTATTACTGTTATTATTGGAATGATTGTCCTCGTGGCGAGGGCTTTGCCTGCCTTGCCCATTGCAGTGCTCCTGGTTCAAAGTAAGTGCTCAGTGCATGGGACTGGGTGCATCTGACCCCACTGCCAGAAACCTGGGGTTCCCTCCGTACAGCTGGATAGGGCCTCCCAGTCACAGCCTGACCCCCCTCTGCCAAGGATGAGAGCATCTCACTCACAAGCAAGGAGCCATTTCTCAGGATGCTCAATTTGTTTCTCCCTTCCTTCTCACCCTCACACCCCATTATTGTGCCAGCTGGACTCTGGCAGAGCTGGTGGCAAAATGACAGAGAGCCCAAGTCTCAGTGCCCTCTGCTTTGGCTTTTATCCACCTGATTTCATGCTGCTGGAGCCCTGGCTGCCACTCAGTTGGAGAAATGTCAAAACTATATTAAATTATAGGGCACGAGTGAGCAGTAAGAGAATAGTTGTCACCTACCTGCTGCCTGGTGCCTGAGGCTGCACACGGCGGGTGGAGAGGACCCTTCCTGGCCTGGGCTCTGATGGCTTGCTCATTTTCCTGTCCTGTGCATGTCCTGGAGAATGGGGGTGAATGAGAACAGGGGGAGGTGAGGGGCATCGTCCACAGGCAGAGGCAGGAAATGCCAGTGTATCAAGCCCAAACCAGGCAGGCCAGGGTGCAGGGTCCAGCTGAACTGGCTCAGTCATAGCAGCTGGTGGCTGGAGTTATTATCTCTTCTTTAAATTTATTAATGTATTTTAATACCTTTATTGAACTATAGCTTATACATAATAAAATGTATCACTTAAAATGCACAACTTGATAAATTTAACATATGTACATACCCCTGAAATCATCCCCACAATCAAGACAGTGAAAAAATCCATCACCCCTAACATTCCTGTGCCACTTAGTAATTCTACCCCCTACCCCAACGCATTGCCCACTTTGCTGATCTGCTTCCTGGTCACTGTAGATTAGATTTCATTTTCTAAAATGCTGTATAAATGGAATTATACGGTATGTGGTCTTGTCTGCCTTCTTGCACATAACGTAATTATTTTGAAATTGAACTCTGTTGTGTGTATCATTAGTTCGTTTCTTTTTAATGCCGAGTGATAGTCCATTGAATGGCTATGCTACAAATTGTTTATCCATTCACTTGTTAATGGATATTTGAGTTGTTTCCAGTTTTTGGCTATTACAAGTAAAACTGCTGTGGACTTTTGTGTACAAGCCCTTTGTATGCTATATCTATGTTTCCTTTTCCACAAATTCCAAGGGTGCAATTGATCAAATGGTAGGTGTGTTTAAGCTTCTAAGAAATGATACATTGTCTCCAAAGCAGTGTATGGGGCTGTGTGTAAATTTCTGTGCCTCTGAGTCATCACTGTTGCTTGGTTGCGGAACTTGCATTTACCCAGTGTGCAATGACACTGGGCATCTATTTATTTACTTACTTTGCATCCTTATGGTCTTTTTTTTTTGGTGAAATTTCTTTGGTCATGTTAAAAATCAAATTGCTATTTTTCTGATTACTGAGTTTTCACACAGTTATATAATGTGAATTCAAGACTTTCATTAAATATATGATTTTTATCCCACTCTGTGGCTTTTCTTCTTGTTCTTCATTGAAGAACAGAAATAGTGAATTTTGAGAAAGTCTAGGCTGTCAATGTCTTCCTTTATGGATGAGATTTTGGTGTTAAGACTGAGAAATCTGTGCCCAGAAAGAAGGTTATAATATTTTCTCCTGCTTTTTGTATATGTTTTATATTTTTAGGCTTTGAATAAATTTTGAATTAATTTTTTGTCTTAATACCTCTTGTCATCTTCAAAATACTGCTCAAAGCATCAGACATATTAAAATCAAATAAAATGGAACAGAATAAAACCAAAAGCATGAGACACGTTAAAATCAAATAAAACAGAACAGAATAAAACCAATCAAAACAAAACAATGAAAGTGATACAGGACTTCAAAATGAGAATAGGTAATCAACAAGGCTACCATAATATATCTCATTATTTTTGAAATAGCTGCCACTGCCATCAGATATAATAAAATCAAACCAAACAGAATAAAGCCAATCAAAGCAAAACAATAAAAATGATACAAACTTTTAAATAAAATAATAGGGAGTTAACAATGGCTACCACCTTCCCTTTTTAGATGTTTCCTCCCCTTTCACTTTTACAATATCTATTGTACATTTTGGATCCCACTAGCTCCTTCAGGTTTTTATACTAGGGAGAAAACATGATGTTCATCCATGTGAATCTGAACCATTTCACCTGAGAGCATGATCACAAATTGCATCCATTTACCTACAAGAGCCTCATGATTATTCTTCTTTATAGATGAGTATAAAAATGCTGTATCTTTCTTACCTGTTCTATTGTATAAAAATGCTATTGTATAAAAATGCTGTATCTTTCTTACCTGTTCTGCAGTTGATGGACAAACTACTCCTGTTTTTTTCTGGTTCCCTGTTGGATGTATTGTATAAAAATGCTGTATCTTCTATTGTGTAAAAATTGTATAAAAATGCTGTAACCATTGTATAAAAATGCTGTATCTTTTGTTGTATAAAAATGTATAAAAATGCTGTATCTTTCTTTTGTATTCTATTGTATAAAAATGCTGTATCTTTCTATTGTATTCTTTTTCTCTCTCTCTAGAATGTCCTTCAGTATTTTTTGTAGGGTTGGATTGGTGGTCACAAATTCTCCCAGTTCCTCTTTGTCATGGAAGCATCTTGCTTCTCCATTAATTTCTAGAGAGAGTTTTGCAGGATGCATCAATCTGGGCTGGAGGTTGTTTTCTTTCAGGGCTTAAAATACTTCACTCCAAGGTCTTCTTGATTTGATGGTCTGTGTTGAGAAGTCTGCCATGATTTTGATGGGTTTTCCTTTATAGGTGATCTATTTCTTTTCTCTGATGGCTTTTAATATTCTGTTCTTATATTGAATTTCTGGGATCTTGATTATTATGTGTCTGGGTGTAGCTCTGTTTTGGTTGTAGGTGGCTGGAGTTCTGTATGCTTCATACATCTGCATATCATTTCCTTTTTCTATGCTTGGGAAGTTTTCCTTAATTTCTGTGAATAGCCTTTGCAATTCCTTT